>WWET01000475.1:494089-506589 GCA_011038615.1 Limnodynastes dumerilii
CAGAAACAGTAGAGGACCAATGTAACTGACGTCATCTCTACTATAAAAACACTGCCCCCTAGCGACCTTATCATCATAAGGAGCAGCCCGGATGGCGATTAGAAGTGTTCCTGCGTCGTGGCAACAGGAGAAGATGATCCAATGAAGAAGAAAACTGCAGAAGACATTATACTAAGAATTGAAGGCTTCCCAAGATGCTGACATCAAACGGTGAGTGCACAAACATTTTATTTATTTTAATACACACGATACACTGCACAGATTACACTAAGATTAGCCACGATTTGTTAAAGCGCTAATCGCGGTGGTTTTATATTGAAAATCACCGCGATTTAGCCCTTTAAAAATCGCAGAACATCGCTTGAGATTGCAAAAATCGCAAGCAAATCGCGTTTTAATGAATTCGGAATCTTTTTTAATCGCAGCAATATCGCCGCGATGGGCTGCAATGTGAAATCGCAGCCCAAAATGTTTTTAATGAATCTGGCCCTTAATGTTCAAAAGAGCTCATGCTAAACATTTTTGTTTTAGACAATGTAATGAGCAAGAATAAAAAACTGAACATATTACTAAAAATCTGAGTACACACTTCCAACTATGCTAAGGACAGAAAAATTTAAATAATAACACTCCCAATCGGAAGTCCCAATCAGCTGCACAGTGCCTCTGTACACACTACACTAGATTTACAGGAGGAAGTGTCCCATTACCCCCTGCAGCAACGAAAGGCCCATCCACAATATATATATACATACATATTCAAAATGGAGGCAGCTACAGAATCAGTTTATAAAGTAATATATATGACTGGTGCACAAGGCAAGGGGAATTTGTACAGAAAACAAGACATGGCCTGGCACTCTAGCCATTACTCAGTTACTAATCATGAACTTCTATCTTTACAATAAAAATCAGAGAATTAGTTACAAATATCTGCAGATACGTGATAAGCTGTTCGCCACTTACAAGGCTTCTCTGCTGAACAGTCCTAACTCTAATCTTAACTCTAAATAGAGCCCCAACTTTGGGTCACATATCCAATATCTTTCTAAACCAAGAGCATACCTCACATGGAGATTCCCAGGCCTCCCAAACTGCCACTTTGTATCTAGTGTGCCAGACCATGTCTTGTTTTTATATATATATAATTTTTTGGTAGGTTAGCTTGTATAAAAAAACTATTTTAAAGCTCTATTAATATTTTAATCAATATAGCAAGATATTTAGTAAAATAACCTTGTTGAATAGGGAATTACATTTTTAGTAATTTTTCAGTTAATCACAGATATATGCCTCTGCTGTGACAAGACCCTGAGATGGATTCTATTCAATTTTGTCCTTTCTTCAAAAAATGCCATTGGAAATTTCTAGTAACTGTTGAAAATATTGGCCCGTATTCAGAGTACCGGGCGTATAACATATACGTCCGGTGTTTAGCTATTTTTACTACTGAGCATGCGTAGTCATTTTTTAACGTAATCTACATATCTTTTTCTTTCAGACTGCATTTACGCAATCTACGTAAGAAAAAGATACGTAGATTTCGTTAAAAAATTACTATGCTTGCGCAGTAGTAAAAATAGCTAAACACCGGACATATATATTATACGTCCGGTACTCTGAATACGGGCCGTAATGTTTATCGTTCCCCCTTATAAAGTGTTGAAGGATTCCTCTGTGTATTATTACAACTCATCAGATCATACCCATGTGAAGGGTCTGACCAAATTGTTTTCAATGATGATATTGTCAAAGACTCGATATTAATTTCCAGAAAGAAAAATGGGAAGATGACACAATGTGATAAGCATTTCAAAAAAACAATTGGTGGATTTTAAAATACAAATGATAAATTCATTTATTCAGGTTGACAATAAACTACATTTTTGGAAGCATATAATGAGAATTATGCATATGATAACTTAAAAGCTTAAAATGAGCATACTGTAATTACCAAATCCAGGCAATTTGCTTTTTAAGTCACAGTGACTTACATGCTTTTCAAAAGTAATCCAGGAAGAAAGAAGTATAAGTAAATGGCTCGTGCTGCTTAAAACATTTATGTAATTATATAATAAAAATAACCTTATAATTTTTTTTTATTTTAATCGTACTTTTGTTTAGAGAAATTAGAAAGTATAAATGTATTGTCATTCTTAGCATTCCTTAAAATCTTTCAGTAACTTTGATCAAAACATTGTGGGCCTTATTGGAACATTGGCCAGATTGTATATTATATCAGGCGCATGGAAATTAAGCTTTTTGGGCTTGAATACACTGCACAGAGCTGCGCTTACATCCATTTTGTTACCACTACACATGTGCACAAGTGAGAGCAAAATAGCGGATGCTAAATGCTCATCAGAATGTGTCTGATTCTGTGTGTTCTGCGCTAGTGGAAAGTCGTGTTCCATTTTATTAATATGAGAAAGTGAGCATTTTAGTGCAATAGCAACCATGTTTCACTGCACTTTTTCCTAGAAATCCTGAACCAGCTCAGGGATGGTGTAAGTATAAAATGGAGGGGATATTTTAGTTTATTAAATACCCCTATTATTAGTTATAACACAACCCTACACATCTGACAAATATTAAACAATAGATAAAAACTAAATTTTTTAAAACATATTGACTCTGCATACAGTACACAGGGCTTATCATGTGGAACGAGTACTACTGGTGGTACGTGAACCACTATCTGGTGGTACGTGAAGCAATATCTGGTTGTATTGTGAGGCTCGGATACAGTTTTCCTATCTAAGATGCATATTTTGCAACATAGTGAGAAATCTAGATTGTAGCTCATTAGTAAATCATTAAAACCTTGTTTATGTACAATTTAGAGCTGCTGGTTCCTGCCCGCAATGGAGCTGACATCGCCCATTCAATTCATTGGATGAGTCATACACTCAATGTGTAGGACATTGGATGAGTGACATTAGCTCCATTGTCTGGTCTCTGCAGGAAGCTATTAGCTACAAAATGATAGTAAACAAATTTTTATGATTTCGGAAGCCACATTCAACTTTCCCCAGCAGGTGGCCCCCACCAATTATGGCAGACTTTTCCCTGATTTTGAAAAAAGGTTTAACTGGGCACAACTGTACATGGGGAAAATGGGCACAGGTATAAAGAGTTACAGTATCCACATGTATCTGTATTTTAACCAAGAGCAATGGTAAACAATGGCAATGGTAGAGGGCTGACGGTAAATTTAATAATATATGTTGAGGATTAAATAGAACATTTAAGAAATTGATTAAATCTGCTGCAATGCAAAAAAAAACAACAACTCTAGGGGCCAGATTTACTAAGATGCGGGTTTGGAAAACTAGAGATGTTGCCCATAGCAACTGGCCCCTGATCAGGTCTGACATCTAAAACTAGCTGCAATTGAATGAGGTGTTGTTCATAAAAACCACATTTGAGGATTAAGCTAGAGATTAATTTAAATTCTCATCTGAAGTGGTCAGATGAGACCCATTATTTGTGTATTTTATTTTTTTACTCCACATAGATTTCTTTCTTTTTACAAGCCAGGTTGATGTCCATTATATGTATAACAAGCAATAAAAGTGACTGTTAAATTAATGAAAATTGTCCAAATGTATGCATGAATCTACATTTTGCTAGTGAAAAATTATTAAGGAAATAAAAAAATACATTAGTACTTATGTGTTATCAAAGCAATAAAAGTATGCAAACAATAATCAAGAGATGAGTACTTTCTTCCACAAATTAAAATGATTCATTTAGCTTTATTTTAATTGAATACTGTGCTTGACTTCAGTCCTTCATTTAAGCTTGAAGCCAAATAACCCAAGAGACTTGAAGTGGAAGTTTGAATTTTAAGGGTCAATCCCCAAGCCTGTGTTATTAACCAACAGATTGTAAACACAGATACTGGTTGAAGAATGATTGTTCAGGGATGCAAGCTCCTTAAAATATCTTAACTATAGATTCAAACAGTGCTTTGTTTTGTATGAAAAATGAATTAATATTCATAAAAAAAAATTAAATTTATAGACAAACTATTTCCCCACTGTAGTACAACAGTTCTCCTTATGCAACACAGTCATATTCCCAGTTCATTACATTCACAGTAAATTTTTAAGTCCCACTGCAATTTCAGACTACAACAAGTGTCTGTGGCTGGTAATCACCTGTCTGATATGCTGAAAAGGTGGCAGTACCATAACACAAAAAAACACCAATTTTAACACATGTACAGCTAACATGTTAACAAACATTATTTATGTATCAATGGATTGTAAAACAGAAAAAAAGGTTATGGTAAACTAAGTGGTAATTTTGGAATATACAGGATCAGACATATTTTCACTTACAGCCAAATTTAAGGTTACATAGATTAATTTTAAAATATGGGTTTGAGCACTGATATTTGTAAAATACTGACATTTTATTAAGTATATGCACAAAATGCATTGGACTTGCTTTTAATTTTGTTAGCAATATACCATTGTGGTGAGAGCTTATCTCCCCCTTTGTGGCTAAGGGGTCATATGATTGCTGACTAGCACCAGGGCCGGACTGGCCATCTGGCAGTTTTGGCAAATGCCAGATGGGCTGCTGGAGGTATGGGCCGGTACTTTGTTACAGAGTGCAGCTGAGAGTCTCTCTAATACTTGAAGCGTCATTAGCATACTGCAAGCAGCTCTGCATAGAACTTCTCACAAGCCTTTTCCTGGTACCTGGTAATCAACCAATCAGGTAGCAGATATTGCAGTTCTGTAACTCCCTGATTGGCTTCTGCTGCTTCTATGCACCGCCCCCACTTCCTGCACAGTCCAGCTCAGCACAGCTCCCTGCTGAGAGTAAAGATGGCCATACACTAGGACGATTATTGGTCCCAGCAAGGGTGGCCCGATAAACGGGACGATTTCCCACAAGGGAAATGTCCTGTTATCGGCACCATACATCTCCTCTGCTGGGACCAATAATCCTAGCAGAAGAGGGAGGGGGGGTTGGCATGGCTCTCGGTGCTACTCCATATCTATGTACAGAGCTGCTCTGTCAGCTTTAAATTATACCTACAAAGCTGACAGAGCAGCATAGTACATAGATATAAAGCAGCGGTTATTGCAGGGAGTAGTACAGACAGTGATCAGCCGAATAAGCGCTGTGTGAAGCGCGGCTTTGACTGATTATTGTCTGTATTTCTCCCTGCAATAACCGCTGCTTTATATCTATGTACTATGCTGCTCTGACAGCTTTGAAGGTATAATTCAAAGCTGACAGAGCAGCTTTGTACATAGATATGGAGCAGAGTCTATTGCAAGGATAGGGAGCCATTCAGCTGGCTGATTGGCTCCCTTAAAATATTGGAAGCTTTCTCCCGATTTAAAACAAACATGTCAAAAGACCAAATAATCACACCAGAGTGTTTCTAGTACATTTATTTGGCGTTTGAAAAAATTGATCTTGGCCACTAACTACAGCGATTATTTGCCCGGTCCATTTATTTAATATTTATTTTAATTAATATTAAAACTAAGCCCCCCTGCCGCCCCCTTTTGCTGCAATAACTAAAATGCATAAATAATATCGACCCTACAGGACATGCTAATGCTCGTAGTGCTACAAGCACCTGCATGCCCAAGGACGCCAGGGCATGCAGGCGCTTGGAGAACCACAAGCAGCATCGAGGACCTGCTGCACCAACATAATTTCCCACATAGTAAAACAATAAAATTTAGGGCCTAAATGTATATAAAGAACTGTCCATACATCCACCTGGGGTGACAAGTCTCCAAACCCCTATAATGTATATACAAGTTTAAATGTCACACTCCAGACTATAATTCCAGCAACCAAAAGAGATCCACGTCTCTAACACAATGTCCCATACAACTTATGGTGGAGGGGAGGGAGACCGCCAGGCAAATGGATGATCAAGGCTAATGTGAAGCTTGGTCCATCTTCCGACAGCTGTTTCGGCGCTATGTAAGCCGTCCTCAAGGAAACTGGACGCAGTTTACCTGAGGACAGCGCTCATAGCACCAAAACATTAGCCCTGATCACCCGTTTGCCTGGTGGTCTCCCTCCCCTCCACCGTGAGGGCTTAACAGAGTTGCATGGGACATTGTGTTAGAGACGTGAATCTCCTTTGGCTGCTGGAACTATACTCTGGAGTGTGACACTTGGACTTGTATATAGATTGTAGTAGTTTAGAGACTTGTTATCCCAGGTGGATGTATGGACAGTTCTTTATATACATTTTTGTTGAATAACTGGCTTATTGTTTTTGATGAACATATGTACAAAATGCTGCAGCGTAATGATCTTGCTGTGTCAGTAACAGTTTGTTTATTAAATTTGTTCGAGCATATTATTCTTGGATGTTGCTGGTTGCCCTATATGTATAATTTATATGTGTGTGTGTGTGTGTGTGTGTGTGTATGTGTGTGTGTGTGTGTGTATTAAGATAGATGTAATAATAGAATTTAAACATGGGGGCATATATTCTCCACCTTAAGGTAGAAAGAAAAAATAATAAATAAATGAGAAGAAGCAAAGAGGTAAGTGAACTTTTTACAATGTCAGGAACAGAGACTGCACATCAAACTTTTGAAAATGCCCATACTTTTTTTCAAATAATTAATTATTTTACATTATTTAAAAAATGTATATGCTTATTCAGATTACTTGGTGGCTTCTACTCATGAATGGGCATTTTTTTTCATGATAATATGAACACTACATTTGTTGTGGCTGCAAGGGTATGTACAACTTACAGCCCCTTGCTCTGAATGTTTGTTTCAGTGACCGTGTCATTACTTATGTGACTGTGCCACTTAGCAACCGATGCAGTCGTTCAAGTAGTCTGAACCACAGAAGGTGGGCCTGTGTGCGTTGAAATGCCAGGGCTGACTTTTAGTCCTAGTCCGACCCTGCCCAGCATTATACAGTATTTGACTTATTCCAAAACTACACCGCTTTCTTTGATTTAGTTAAGCATTTTCTTCCAGGAAATAAAAATCTAAATTAAACAAAAATAAGTAGCATGAACTGATGGTTATTCACCAATATGTCAGTGTTAATGGTGAAAAAGATAAAAAAAAATTAATTAATTTACTTTTTGCTGTGGGTGTTGTTTCTCAGCCTTAATAATGCTGTAAGTACAGAAATATATGTATTTATATGCCTCTGATTGTCCTAGTGAGGGACCTATATTAAAATATTAGACAGATAAAGTAATTAAGATCATATTGTTTCTGTATGTTACTTACATTTTATGCACAATTTATTTGTCTGCTTATTTCCCTAAATCTGCCTTTTTCCTTTACTTATATACAAATTTTAGATGCTGTTACTATTATTATTATTATTATTATTATTATCGCTTATTTATGAGGTGCCACAAGGTGACCGCAGCGCCGTACAAAATAAATCAAAATACAGTACAGACATACAGGGCAGGGATGGACAGTATAGACAGACATAATAAAAGTTACGCATTCTATACTTACCTATTCAAAGGACGGAAGCTTGATGCCGGAACGGTAGTGATGCCAGATCGATGATTGTGAATATTGACACTGCTCGACTCTTCCGCACTTGGTGAGATGTCTGCTTGACATTTCTGCACTAAACATGACATGGATGAGTTGAACTTAAAATAAAACTTAATTTTACGTTTAATGTTAGTTTTATGGTTAGGGTAGTGTTAGAATGCTGTTAGAAGACAGGGTAAGACTGGGGTGAAAAGTGGAATAGGGTAAGGCTGCAGTGACAGGACAGACAGGGTATAGCTGCACTGTGTGGATGGTTAGGGTAAGACTGCAGTGATGGGATGGCAATGTTAAGGCTGCACTGAGGGGATGGTGAAGGTTAAGCTGCAATGACAGAATGGTTAGGGTAAGGCTGAGGGGATGGTCAGGGTAAGGCTGCGGTGAGGGGAAGGTTAGGGTAAGGCAGCGGTGAGGGTAAGGTTAGGGTAAGGCAGCGGTGAGGAGAAGGTTAGGGTAAGGCAGTGGTGAGGGGAAGGTTAGGGTAAGGCAGTGGTGAGGGGAAGGTTAAGGTAAGGCAGCGGTGAGCGAACGGTTAGAGTAAGGCTGTGAATGGACGTTTATATGTTGATAGCACTAAGCTTGGTATAATAATACTGTTGACCTTAGGTTTGTCAGTACAATTACCCTGTTGAGTTCACATTTTTAGACATTCATACAATGTCAACCTAATGTTGTTGAATGTATAAATGTTGAAAAAAAATATATTAGGACTTGCATGCCACACCCCAAGATTGTATATATTAATGTTCTATATTCAGTGGTGGTATGGGGTATGGGTACAGAACTTACTTGCAATTTGAAATTTAAAAATACATAATTACTGTATGACACGTGTAAGCATATTGGTTTGCATTTGCCTCACCTTTGTACTAAGTACACACGCACACATTACTGGGAAAACCTTTTAAAAATATATGCATAACTTATCATCACATGCTATTTTTGTGTGCATGGCATATGTATATGCATAGTTTTATTTTTCATTTGTTTTTATTGAAATTTGTTTGTTGTTAATACCAGAAAACATTTTGACCATTTAGATAACTTGGATTCGATATTCATCAAGTGTAGGCCACAAATTATATAAATAAATAACACAATCCTGACAGATTAATGATTACCTAACAGAAGTGTATTACACCAAATAATTATAATATGTGTGTATAATAGAAAGAAAATGAGGAGTACTGGGGAAGGGTGGTATTAATATAGAGAGGGAGGAAGTTTTCACTACTAAAACAATTTATGCATGACTTGCCAGGCTTTGGAAGGTTAGGTTTTGAAGAAGATGAAGAAGAAAATGAAGATGAAAAAAGTTAATTTAGGAGGATGAATGTTGCACAAGCCTACAATTGTTATCCTGTTGTAATGATTTCTATTTGGCAAAATAAGCATTCCATGTAAAAAAAATATATATATATAGAAGAAGAATGGAAATCTGACACACAGTAATGACAGATATTATTTCAGTATAGGCTATACCACAACCAGAGGAGGAACTACCATTGGTGCAACAGGTAGAACATTACCGGGGCCCATGATGATACAAGGGCCCACAGCTGTCATCACCAAAGCTCCCCAACGGGCTACCTGGGATATTATCAGGGCTGAAGCATATTTTTTGCACCTGTGCCCACAACTTGCTAGTTCTGCCTTTGACTACAACTAATCAATAAGTACACATGTAAGAGTTTGGAAGCAATGCACGCATGCAGATGGGCCAAGTTAAACCTTTCCCAAAAACATGGAAAAGTCTGCCATACATGGTGGGCCTACAAGCTGGGTTAAGTTGAATGGGGCTTCAGAAATCATCAGACAATGAAGTTGACATCGCCCATTTAATGTCCCACGTAGAGAGTATATGTCTGCTCCATTGTCTGATGTCTGCAGGAAACCAGCAACTGTTATTTATCATTTATTTATTATTATCGTTTATTTATTTGGCGCCACAAGGTGTCTGCAGCACTGTACAAAATACGACAAAATATAGTACAGATATACAGGGTAGGGATGGGCAGCATAGTACATGATAAAATATAATATAAATATAAAAATATCACAAAAACTTAATAAAGTGAAGCAAGCACAGACAGCAAGGCAAAATGGGAGGTTTCAAGCTTGGCATATTAGGGAGGAGGGGATGGAGTGCAGTGAGAGGTTGTGAGGGAGCCACCAGGTGGGGATGGGAGAAAAGAGTAGAAGAGGAAGACAATAGCTGTTATATGGTATGTAAATAAAGTTTAAATGATTTACTAATGGGTTACCCTCTAGATTTCCCATAATGTTGCGATAGCAGCATCTTAGATGGAAAAGCTGTGTCTGAGCTCCACTATACAATAAAATCCTGGAACCGGATCCAAATTCCCACACGTACGACAGAGAGAACTCACCCTGTCACTGTCCTCTCTAGTGCGGGCTTTATGGCAGCTTATACTACTAAAGCATGTGGTCAGCGGTCCGCACAAGTGTGGGATACCACTCCCACATTTTACAGTTACCATGCTTCCCCCACCCACTTTAGCACACTCCTTTCTTAAGAAATGGAATCGTACAGAACTAAATTCCGTATGATGCTAGGTACGCTAGTGTTACTAATGTAACACTAGCATAACATCTGGAGTACGCATGCATCCTCGAGTCAAATCAGGCCATTTACATACCTTTCATGCGCAAGTGGCCTAACAACAATATCTACATCTTTTACATTTGACTCTGTTCCAGTGGTGGTCTTGTTGTTCCTTTGTGTGTACCTGGCTGCAGGACTTCCTTGGCGCATTATAATTAGTTCCACAAATCTTTTTGGCCTAACATACCTAACTCTGAATCCGGTCCCTGATTTCTTAAAAAATTGGAATGTACTTTTAAATTAAATAAAATAATTTATTAAACACAATGGACCTGAGTAAAGGTTTTGTTCAGGTAATGTCCCAAAAATACAGCAAAACACATACCCCTTAACAAAAATGTTGTGTTAAGAAGGCTGGATTCTGGGTACCCAGTTGTGAGACCCTATTGTGGTTGGTTGACACTGGGGGCTTGGGTTCTTTTTGTAGGATTTGTTTATTGATGGTAAAACAGGAACAGTGTGAGCAGGAAAACAAAGAGGATCCATGACCAGGGTTAAGCAATGAGGATGTGGATAGCAAATAGAGGTGGTGGTATTTGAAGTTGTTAGAGCAATGATTTGTGACATTCTGTGAGTAGTACCCCAATATGTTGTACAAGGAATAAGTATTCCTTTAAGCATAAACTTACAAAAGCATATAGGTAATCAAGTTACAGGCTTTACAGTATTTTCCTTTTACAGTAATTTAAATTGACTTCTTCCATGTGCTGTTTTATTATATAAAAAAAGTTTTAAATATAATTAAAAATAAAAACATAAAATAAAAAATAAATATATATATTCAAAATACCTGAGCAAAATGCTGGCACGTTTGGTAGAACATTGCTATTTGTGATACTTTTGCTCCTATACAGTGCATGTACATTAAAAAATAACACTAAGCTTACACCTTACAACTCAGGTCCATCAGACATAATTTGAATAAAAAAAATTGTACAATTAACTTTTTATTTCATGATTTTTATAATATTAACATTAAGCAACATTTCATAATTAACATTATCATTTAGCTTATTAGCATAAACTAACCTGTATTATATTTACATCGGTATCCTGTTTGCTGTTAATTTTTTATAAAATTAATTTTATACCTGGTTCCTGTTTAAATCAAATACATTTCTAAAATTTTGATTTGCATCATCTAGTTTTGCATTATAAATATGTACAATTTTTATATGTAGTTTTCCTTTGTATTTATCTTATACTTTTCAATTTAAGTACATTTTAATAATTAATTGGTGTATTGAATGTATTGATTTATTCACTGTAAAAAACTGAGGGCTGATAACTCATTATGAAAAGACATCTTTATGAGTTTTGAACAAAACCCCAAACATCTCCCTTGTGTCTTCTCTTTCAACTCTTGAAGCAACCGTCCAGTTGGATGCAATATACTAAAGGTACTTAAGGGAATACAATTACATCTAAGTTTCTGGTCGGTATTAAAGCTGACTCATCTGAAATGAAAGACTGGGAAAATGTACAAAAGATCAAACTCATCTGAAAGTTAAGATTATTTTCTTTTGAATTGGTTTCTGGGATTTTACACTTTAGCCCATTTTTCATGTCTAATATTGTCACTCAGATCCTTTCAATTATATTGTATAAACCATAAAACAATATCTTTGAAGCAGCAGTCTACAAACAATTAAACTGTGTATGTTTTTTTTCTTATCCTTTTAATCCACAGAGATATAACAGGGAGATTAGTAGTGCAATAAAGAAAAAGTGACAGAATACACAAAAAGATCTTTTTTCAGGTGTAAATGCAGCAAATTTTAACACTGTGTGTGTGCGCAAAGCTGCAATGAGCTCAGAAAAGCAATTAAAATGTCACAGATCTTATTGTGATTGCACCCATGCACTACTGAAAAAGGGAATTTTCACTATATTGTACCCGGGGAGTACCATTGCTGGGGACTTTCTTATTGATGGTGCCAGCAAGAGTATGAGGAAGCTGAAAGAGAGAAGGAAGTGAGAGACTGTCCCCAAATCTGGGTTTTTGCTGCTACTGTGACCTTTGTGATTAACAATGTGAAGTGTTGGGTACTGATTGTGCTGTGTGGTAGGCCATGTACAAACAAATGCCATTACTCATCTGCAGACCATTTTCCCTACTTCCCTAGCCTGGTAAGTGGAGGGTATTGCTATGAGCCAATCAGGGAGGAGCACCAATTATTTGAGACACTGGGCTGGATCCAGATTTAAGTAAGTGCTTGAAATTAGTTGCTCCTGGGCTAAACCATGTTGATTGGAGGGGGAGTCAAGCTAATTGTATTCTTTACAGGCAGGGACATATCTTTGAATTGCTTACTGCACACAAATACTGACCAGCTTTACTA
>WWET01000475.1:518560-529837 GCA_011038615.1 Limnodynastes dumerilii
AAAGTAGTAGTACTTGCCCCCACTGTATTAATAGTCTTCCCATTCAAAAGTGGACCCTTTCCCTCTCTTTCTTTTGTGAATATTGACCAGAAATACTTGTTAAGATGATCTGCCATAGCCCTTTCACTCTCAATAAGAATTCCACTTGCCGTTTTGAGCCTTACGATACCCTCCTTTGTTTTTCGCCTTTCATTTATATACCTAAAAAAGCTTTTGTATTTATATTTTAATACTTTAGTGTTTTTGGTTTTTGTGCATTAGGTGAAGCTTGTAGCATATTATATTTATTGTTGCTGTTTGGTTTCATTTTTCTGGGTAAGGTTTAAAAGGTAGTTTTTTGATTTTTTATTCTTGTAGTTAATTAACCAGCTGTGGTAATTGCTTGGGCTGTGGTAATTAGGTCATTGGGTGTTATTTAAAGGTGGTTTAGTTATACAGGTGTTATACAGTTATACAGTTATAGGTTATACAGGGGTACAGCAAGATGGTATTAGAGCTGGATGGTATACAGGGGCACAGCTAGATGTTATTAGAGCTGAATAAAACCAGAATGGAAGCTGCTCAATCAATTTATTAAGTAAATGTTAAACAGGTGCATGAAAGGCAGGGGGTTAATCTGCTTGCCACAGAAACAAAGGGAAAAATTGCCTCAGCACACTGCCATAAACCAGTAACAAACTATACTGTTCTATCTGTAAAATAAAACACAGAAATGTTCGTTACACATATTTGCTCAAATATGAGATAAGCCACCAGCCACCGTCAAGGCCTTTCTGTATATGGTGGTCCTAACTCTAAAATTGAGAGTCCCAATGTTAGGTCCCATATATATGTTTATAAATTGAGAGCCAACTTACCTAGGAGACACTTACAGTCTCCAAAATGGCTGCTGTGAAACAGCTCTCCCTCTCAGCAACTGCTCCCAGACATGCCCACAAACGGAATAAAAACAGAATAGAAATTGCTCAATCAATTTATAGATATATGTTAAACAGGTGCGTGAAAGGCAGGGGTAAATCTGCCTTTCACGCACAGTACAGTACATGCCACATCCTTAGACTTCATCCAAGTGACTGCCATACTATACAATACAGTACAATACAGTACATGCCACATCCTTTACACCACTATAAAATACAGACTACATTTAAGACTGCATCCTAGTAAAAATCATTGTATACAGACCGCATAATAATGACCGCAATACAGTATACACTGTATCCAAATATACAATAAAATCAACATTCTTCTAACCACAATGCAATTAAAAGAGTGCCTTAAGATACAAAAAGCATTCTTGTAACAATATAAAAAGAAATACATTTAAAAAAAAATATTTTCATTTGTATAACAGCCCCCAAATACTGCCTCCATCATGATAGATTAACCCTCTCCAATTGCTGTTTTATAAAGTATTTTTAAACAATTAACAGTTAAATTTGAAACCAGGCGATGGAACTGTAATATCATCTAATTTTCTACCACCTGATTTTTTTTTATTTATTCTGATAAGCTTTAAATGCCATATAGCATATATGAAACTAAGAGGAAAATATAGATTTTAAGATATAACTTAAAGGATAATAATTTGTCCTTATAATAAAGAAAAATCATTTAAGCATCATTAATGAGAAATACACTTATTTCTCCTTAATTATTTTCAAATTATCCCCATAATTCGAGTCTAGCTCTAACCCCCATCCCCATATTAGTGCTCTCTATACTTCTATAAGATGGCTCCATATCATATTAAGCCCTTTTATGGTGGAAATATAAAGGGCTATTATAATGTGTACTCTCATTGTCAATCCCCCGCTAAGAAAAGCTTTTTTTCCCAAATTGGGACATCCGAAAGTTCCTTTTTGGATGTCCGTATTTCGAATAAAGCAGATATTCTATTTTTTGTTATGAATAGGTGAGTATGCCGTTTGGAATACTTTACCCATTCACTTTCGCACTTACCGATATCCCTCCACCGTCTGCGATATCCCTCGCTATCGCTGGACCAGGAACAGGTGAGTAAACTATCTGTGCGGGGTAGGGAATGTTAGGGTCAGGCTGCAGGGGAGGGAGGGCTAGGGTCAGGCTGCAGGGGAGGGAGGGTTAGGGTCAGGCTGCTGGTGATGGAGGGTTATGGTCAGGCTGCAGGGGAAGGAGGGTCAGGGTCAGGCTGTGGGAGATGGAGGGTTAGGGTCGGGCTGCAATTAAGGGAGGGTTTGGGTCAGGCTGCCAGTAAGGGAGGGTTAGGGTAGCGAGAGGGGAGGGTTAGGGTAAGAATTAGGGAATGGAGTGGTTTTGGGACCACAGAGTTTTCGTCTCATCAAGGCATAGCAAACAAAATCCCAGCCAGTTTTCAACTGGTTGGGGAGAAAACGGCCGAATTGAAAATCAGCCCCACACTCTGTACTCTGCATAATATTAAGGAGAATTAAAGAGCTTTATTGTTGCACATATAAAACACTATAAGGGGAATAATTTAACCTAATTGTAGAAGAATAAATCGTTTTATTATGGAGCATATAGTCTATATGCCTCAATTGTGCTAAAAGTATTCCTCATTTACAGTTGTATATTCACCCCATAATATAGCTCTAAATCATAAAAAGCCATATTTTAGGGGAATATAATCCCTTGTTTTTGAGTTTTATTAAGCTCTATAACTGGGATTGCTTAAGCACATTTAGGAAGAAATAAAAAAAGCTTTATTCTGTGGCACATAGTTTGTATAGTAAGTATCATAATAAAGCTCTTTAATTCTCTTAAACTGGCTTAAAATTATCCTGTATAATATGGTTCTATATTTTGTGATAAAGGAGCACATCACTTGGAGGAAATAAAGTCAAGTTCTTTTATTTTCTAGGCAGGCAGACAGCATAACAGGTCAGCAACATCACCAAAAGCAAGTTCTTGTAGTGCAGCATACAAGTGTCACAGCATAGTTCATGTGAGGAAACGGGTCCCGGACATATTACTTTTTTATCCCTGTCATGCTTGATCATGTATTATCCCATTCTTACCTGTGACCTCAGGGAATGTATAGACTGTGTGTGTTATACTTATACCTATACTTTATAATGTGTGATGTATTATAGGATTATGTAGCATATAGCTATAGTATATAATGTGTGATGTGTTAAAGGAGTATGTAGCATGTACTTATAAAATGGTTATTGTGTGATGGCTAATAGGGGGCAGGATAATCCCTGGCCACAAAGGACAGGAAGAGCCCAGGGGGGGACTTTCAGTGTATCCATTCCCCCCTCCTTCCTCTACAGGAAACCAGAGGTGTGTGACATCACAAACGCTTGTAAGGGGTTAAGTTTGGGAGTGTCTGCCCCTTATCACACATCTACAAGAGGGCATAGGTTATCTCCATCAGAGAGTTTGCCTGGGCCTCAGCCAGACACCTTGGCCCCATCCCTGCAGGGGGTCTGCTAGTGTGCATAGGGACTGGACAGTGTCTTAGACATTGATAGACAGCTGCCCCTAACCAGTGAGGAGCCAATCACATTCCCCCCCACCTGTCACATGTCTGTGAGGGGGGGTCCTGAGTAAAAGGGGTGAGCAGGGGCTAGGGAGGGAGATTGAAGTTGGAACTGTGGACCTGGGTGTGGAGTGGAATAACTCCTACAGGTCCTGCCTGCTGCTGTTCTGGCTGCAAGAGTTTGGGCTCTTTCCAGAACTTTAAGCTGATCTGCTGTAACCAAGATCCCCTCATCAGAGAGACCCTTAGAGGAGCGAGGATTACGTTTACCATCATTGTACCTGGGGACAATTACAATTTGGACTGTAAAGAGCTGCTGGCATATTTTGGACTATCTCTGTGCTATTATTCATCCTGGCTGTGTAAGGACTGCTACCTTTTCATATATAATAAAGATACAGTTGTATCAACGCTATTGCTCTGCCTGTGTGACGGTGAACGGAAGAGGACAGCGGGGGCACACAGTGGTATCGTGGCCGTTGGTGACCCGTGTCTTCACAGTTCACACGACTCTTTACGTGTTCCAGTGGTCCCTATCATACCCCAACCATTGGGCATCTATTCCACCGTCTGACCTTCTGTCTTTGACACTTATATCCTGAGAGCCCAGGTGCTGTTGATTAGCCCAAGCCTGACCACACCAGTCTCTCTGCTGCAGCTCTAAAACCTGGTCAGGATTCTCCACATTACTCCCATGTGGAGATATGCTGTCTCTGTCACACTCCACATTACTTTCATGTGGAGATATGCTGTCTCTGTCATAATATGGATCTAAATCAAATCAAATCTATTATGGAGTTGGTGACATTATAAATGACAATTATGAGAAATAAAGAGCTTTAATTATTAAAAAGATTGTAATAAAACTCTTATTAATAGTACTAAAATGACCCCCATATTAAGACTGTTTACACCTTCCCAACTTATATTTTCACTTATATTTTTACTAATGTTCTCAGCAGTGCTGCCTTTCTGCACTATTCTCTCCCTGCAAATTACATACAAATCCACAGGTCGAGACGAGAGCCCACTTTCACACACAAAGGGCGTAAGTGGCCCCAATGGACTGGAGAGCGGATATATAACTTCTGTCACATGGAACTAAGTTTCATTCGATGGATATTAAGAGCAAAGGGGCTGTGCGAAGGGGGTGAGTTGAAGCATTTACATTTTACAGTGTGGGAGGGTATCCCGCTTATGCGTCATTCAACGGTCGGACAGACCACTAATCCGCAAGTGTGACTTAAGGCTGCCTTATTGCAGCGTGAATCACACTTCTTACAAACAAGAGAGGGGATGTATAGGGGGAGTATTAAACACCTCTGCACTGCAGTAGCACTAGGAAGCCGGTTCCAGCACAATAGAGTGGATAGAATACCCTGTAAGTTTGTGCTTTAACAACCAATCACCTCACCCTAGGCAGTTATCTAAAATGGGTGAATAATAAAAGGGTGTATATAGCATTCAATATACTTTTTTATTGAAATGTTATAAAAAATATTTTCATCTAAACAATTAAACACTTAATGATAATATTCAATCCCATTAAGACAAATGATGCAACTATCTTTTTTTCTTTCCTGTAATGCGTTTGCCTGGCAAATTCTAATTCTAACTAAATCTGTTTCACTGTTAGTCATAAGTTTAAGAGGGTTACTTTACACTTTAAATTACTGTTTTATTTGATCACACTTTTTTTTTCTTTTGTATACTAACAGTTTATTTTACAAGACTGACTTAAGAGATTCTTTCTCTTTTGTCAAACAACATTAAAAACAAATTCTTTAAATCTGACAGTAACAATCAACCTAGTGAGTTAGTCTTAAAAAGATATGCAATAACATCTTCCTAAAAAGATATACTCATGTGTAGGTAAAGACATAGTTATGTCTGGTTCATGTTAATAAATGTCTAATCTGGTGTTGTGTGTCTGGTGTTGTGTTTATAATAACTGTTGAGAAAATAAGCAGAGAAATGAGAAACAACACATTTGGGGATAAAACACATTCTGCAAAGATATTTAAATATTTAGCTAACAGACTTTCTTTATAAACAAATAATGATATTATTTTTACTTAATTTTTTAACTTGAAATTCCTTTTAGAACCAGGGTGAAAAAGGGGCTGGTCCAGAGATGAGAGTAAGGGCAAAACCATGTTAAAATGCAAGGCAGGGCGAGATCAAACTGTGAAAACAGAATTAGAAGTTTCTTAGCTTAAGTCTCATTAAGTTTATTAACTATAAATAGAAATATACTGTGCGTTAATATTTTTTTTTTACATTCATATTTATAAAATGCAAAATGAATAAATGGAAGAAAAATCTATATTCAAATCAATATTTGTTGTGACCTCCCTTTGCCGTCAAAACAGCATAAAGGGCCTGATCTAGACTTTAGATTGTTTTATGTATGCAAGCATGCCTAGGTTACACACCTAAGGATAATGCCCTCCCCTCTCACTTACGTAACTTAGCTTATTTAACTCTGTTAACTCTGCCTTAACTTTTCCTTGCGTATCTCTGGTCGTACATAATGCCTTGTTGTATGTAAGTGCCCAACTGTACCCATTCTGTATTATTTAAATGCCTCCTCCCAACCACAATGCATATATTCGGCTTGCGTAAGGATGTCACGCCCTTTCAGACGGAGTTACGTACAAGTTACATACGATCAGCGTTACGATGAGTAACGTGACGTGCGCATGCACAGTCTGGTTCCACAGCCAGACTTATACATGTTGCATGCATAAATTGGCTGTCACTATTAAGTCTGTATCAGGCCCCAATTCTTTTAGACACAGTTGCACACAGTTTTTGAAGGAACTCGGCAGGGAGGATGCTCCAAACATCTTGGAGAACTAACCAAAAATATTCTATGGATGTAGACTTGCTCAAATATTCCTGTCACTTCAGGTAATCTCAGACAGACTCAATAATGTTGAGATCAGGGCTCTGTGGGTGCCATATCATCACTTCCAGGACTCCTTGTTCTTCTTAGCGAAAAATGGTTCTTAGTAACATTGGGATAGATCCAGACGTGCGGTAGTCCGTAGTTACGTAGCCGTAGCCGGGAGTCCCCGCTCTCTGTAGTAAATCTGGACACTTACATTGTCCAGATTCTGACCTTAACTTTCCCTGCCCTGGACCCTTCATTTAAATGGCTATCCCCATCCATATGGTGGGGACAGAGCCATTGTAAGTGAAGGGTTTGCCCCTTCCCCATAAGTACTGACGTTATGTATATTAGTACTTACGCTAAGGGAACATCTGGTGCGCGCATGTGCAGATGTTCCCTGACAGGGGAATTATGTAACTGACTTGCGTAAGTCCCCTGTTGTACTTAGTTTAGGATCCGGCACATTGACTGTATGTTTGTGGTCATTGTCCTGCTGCAGAATAAATTTGGAGCCAATCAGATGCCTCCCTAATGTTATTGTAAGATGGAAAAGTACCTGTCTATTTCCCAGCATTGAGGACACCGTTAATACTACTAAATCCACAACTCCATTTGCTAAAATATAGCTGCAAGCTTGCAAGAAATCTCCACCATGCTTCACTGTTGCCTGCAGACACTCATAATTGTATCGCTTTTCAGCACTTTGTCAAATGCTTTTTGTTACAGCCAAATACTTCACATTTTAACTCATTAGTCCAGAGCAACTGCTGCCATTTTTCTGCACCCCAGTTTATAGTTGAGTTGCTTGGCTTTGTTTCCACATCAGGTATGACTTTTTGCCAGTAATTCTTCCATGAAGACCACTTCTGGCCAGACTACTCCGAACAGTGGATAGATGTACCTGAGTCCCATTGGTTGCTGCCAGTTCTGATTTGATGGCACTGCTAGAAATCTTCCAATTTTGAAGGGAAGTAAATATGATGGTTAGCATTCAAAAGTAAGAAGCTCCAGCTTCTTAAGAATGGTCTTTTAAGAAATGACCTACTATGCATGTGTAGTAGGTTATTTATGCAATCTATGTACCATTTAAGTATGTAGATTGACTACATGCGGTCTTTAAGGATATTTAAGAAGGAAGAGGTGTGCCTCAGCAGCCTCTGTCCTTTATTTAAGAAGAGTGGGTGGGGGGAGGGATTTAAATTAGCCGGGAAGGGCGTGGGGCATTCTTCTTAAGAAATAAAATACGCATGATTACTTAAGGAAGCCACATGGCACTCTTAAGTGCCATAAGGATCCTAAAAATGGGGGCGGGTTGCGGAGCAGGCCAGGTGAGTTAAGTACGAGTACAGCCTAACTCAGTCTGATCTGTGAATACAGTCCAATGTGTCTTTTATCTACTGCACTAAGCTTCCTTGGCCGACCCCTGCATCTATGGTCCTCAATGTTGTCCATTTCTTTGTGTTTCTTTAAAAGAGCTTGAACAGCACATCTTGAAACCCCACTTTGCTTTGAAATCTTTGTGTATGAAAGACTGTGTTGCTGCAGTATTTCTGTCACGAACTGTGAATCTTTAGTGGGATCTGCCCGGGTTTCCAGAGAAGCAACAGATGTGAGGTGAATAAATGATGGGTTTAATGAACAACTTCTCCTTTGTAGGAGTTTGGCTGTTCCTCACTCAGTTTTAAGCCCCCTACACAGCTGTTTCTGTTTCAGTTAATGACTGTGTTTCAACATACATATAAAATGATTGGTTAATTATACTGTGCATCTGACTATAATCCTACCAAATTCCTGATTTTGTGCAAGTGTACTGAGAAGAAAAATTGGTAAAGAAAAAGGGACCGTATTTTATAATGCACACCTATTGCAGTAAAAACTAAAATTTTACTTTTAATGATCTATATTAAAACAATGCATTTTAAATATCCATGAAATAGACTAAAAAAGCTAGCAAAAAAATTATCGCATTAGAATTAGTGATAACTGTCAGGTAAATCTGACAGGGTGAAATCCCTGCAAAATAGAGGAGAGAAACAAAGACCTCACAGCCGTCACACAAATAGCAAATGAAGCCACCTGCAAAAAATCGGTAAGTATAGAAGTGCTAAATTGCATGGACAATATTGCCAATATATATTCAAACCGCAACAACGTCCCCAACAGTAGTAATTAAGAATGTAGGTAGAAGGTTACCGGTAAGACAGCTATACCAAATCCTAACTGCTATAAAATAACAAAGAAAATAACAAAACCGTCTCACGGCGGCGCTTCGCTCCTAAGGAGCCCTCGCTGTCCCTGATCTGCAGGGAACAGTCTTACCGGTACGAAGATCGCAACTGTGGGAAAGAATTGTTGATGTGATGCAGGTGGCTAGATCTGCTGACGGCCGGGTCTGCTCTCCTCTGCCGCCGACACGCGTTTCGCGTTAGCTTTGTCAAGGCTTGTGCTGAGAAGAATTGGTACTGTTTGGAAGGCAATAGGTGGTCACACCAAATATTGATTTGATTTAGATTTCTCTTCTGTTTATTCACTTTGCATTTTGTCAACCGATAACAATAAACTATTAAAACTTCTATTTTTGAAAGTATTCTGACTTTGCAGCATTTTTTCCACACCTGCCTAAAACTTTTGCACAATACTGTAGACTGTTATAGGACATGCTCCAATAGGACAGAGACTGATGTCAATGACAAATACTTTTAATCCAGCTTACCTAATGGAAGGTTGGAGCTGATCCCATTTGAAAAACCAGCACTGAATCTGAGTTTAAGCTTATTAGCAGTCAGAACAAAGCCTATGTGATTAGAGCAATGTGTATGGTTTCTAATAACAATTAGTATTAATTTGACAAGATAGAAACAGGATTTTTACAAGTACCACAAATATTATACTTATACAGTACTTTTGTAGCACAACTGACCCAAAGAAAGCAGCATGTCTGACTGTTTTCTTTGGGTCAGTTCACACTGTGTCTTGGTCATTTGAGCTTGAATTTGTAAAGTAACCACAGAGACTTTTCCAAAGCCTCTTTTCAATGCATGGTGTGTCATGGGTTCAGTGTTTAAAAAAGTGTTTAAAACTTGAGACAATTCATGCAATTCACTTTCTGGGATAGTGTATTCTTTGTGTCAGATTGCACTCTCAAATTCCCATTGTAATTTTTATAGTCTTGTTGACTGTTCGGAGGAAACTCATATCAGTTACTGTTGGCATAATGAGCACAAGCTCCACCATTTCCCTCCTGTGGGAGAATATGTCTGGTACATCCACCGCCTGCATCACAAGGGGCTTCATTACATTTTTGAGGGCAATTGGAGATATTTATTTTTGAAGATTGAATTTGTCAAATAACCCCAGACACTTGCCAAGCCTCTCAATGCATTATCTCCTTCAATTCTGTCTTTCTAGTGTCCTTCCTAGTGTCATGGCTCCAGGTGATCCACACCTAATATAATGCTGGGGTTCTCAACCCTGTCCTAAAGTACCTCTAACAGTGCATGTTTGCCAGTTTTCCTGGCTGGCGCACTGCTGCATTCATAATTGACACATGTGAAAAGATGCACATGTCTGAGTCACATGACCTGTTTTTGTTACTTGAGGATAGGGTTGAGAACCCTCTTTTCTTAAAAATTCTTCCTTTTGGTGACTTGTTCAAACATGTTTTTGAAACCTTACCTAAAGTAATTCATGATTCTCATGCTGCCAACTCATAAAAGAAGGGGTTACTACTGTGACAAATTGTACCACTGGATTGGGATCAGCTTTACTGACAGCGTCTAATGGTCAGGCGTTCCATAATTACAAAAACTTTTTTATAGTAATTGTGTGAGAGGCATGAACATTTATTTAAACAAGTCTCCATTGTTCATTGAAATGTTTAAAGTCTTCCCGATGACTGTGCTGAAGAAGCTTATATCAATTAAACAATTGAAAAGTCAGTGTGATATCAGAATAAGTGTGACACAAATTACTAGTCCTTATCTTTGCACAGAAGGACTGTGTCTTCAATTTGAACATGAACATTTATGGCTACTTGCACTTCAACAGGAGCATTAAAGTTAACGCAAAACATAGTAATATTAAATTAATTGATTACAATGATGATGATCACTGTTCCCTTTTTTTAGTATTGTATTGTTAGAACTTGTTGTCTAAATTGAAAAATCCTTACACCATGAGAAAAGAGAAGCATTTTTTTTTTTAAATAAATAGTAATGTTGCTTTTCTATGTGTATGTAAAGATGTAACAATGCTGTTAAATGTGTCAGTGAATGCCAAGTTGACTTTAACATTTCCATAGTAATGTTAATCATCTTTGACACACATTGAGACATTATTGTTCTGTAACTTCACAGCTTTGTTTACTCAAAGAAGTTTCTTGCTTTATCATAATTGAATTGAAAAATGTTGTGCCAGACCTGCAGTTCTCAATTGCCGTACAAATCTGCTGCTAAGATCATAAGATATATCATGGGTTATTTAGATGAAGGATTTCACAATTGTTTTGCTCTATGTTTGGGATGTGAAAAACTGCCTGAACACAGATGCCATCAAAGAGAATCAATGAATCTGCGATATGTGACAAAGAAAAAAAAAAAGTTCTATATAAAAGGCAAGCACAGTTCCATTTATTTAAAACAGATTAGCTGTGATTGCTCAGTTTAGTATTTCTCTTTTAAAGTACTGACATACAAAATATATTTTACTTTCTACTAATAAAAGGAATGGCAATTAAGGGCCTTGTTTAGACTTGGAAGCAACATCAGAAACATGTACAGTATCAGAAAGTGTTATTTTAAGTTAAATGTGTTGAGATGTGCTTGAGATAAAAATAAGCATATCTTTAATTTTAACACCCCCCCCCAACCCCCCCCCAAAAAAACCCCCAAAAAATAAC
>WWET01000475.1:530083-546094 GCA_011038615.1 Limnodynastes dumerilii
AACATATATGTACAGTTTTGGAGTCACCCACTTAGTGTCCTACAGAAAGATTGTATATAAAAGTTTATTGATTCATTTGATTATAACATAAAAAAAAAAACCAAAACACATTTATAACATAAACTCTGCCGATACACTTCTGTTTGCATGCTGCATAGGGATTTACCTTTTCTGTATGTTCTATCCAGAGTTACAAAAGTTGCATTTCTGAATAGGACACATGCAGCGCAGGCAGTGGATTTGTGCATCCACTGCCCAAAACTCTGAATCTGGTCCTATGTGCACAAAGTATTTACAGTATGGCTACATGGACACAAGCATATCATGCTATGTTGAGATGAAATATAAAGAAAAAGTGGTGGAGCGCTAGCAGCCTAAAAGTGCATAAGACCTCAATAGTCCAAACAAAGATTTCAGACAGTAAATAATAAATTCTGCAGCAGCTTCTAAGGAAGGATAACCCCTGAAAGGTAACAGTGGAAAGAAAAATGAAGAGCTTCAAGAATCTCATATTTTTTTATTTGGGTTAGGAAAAATAAAAAACAAACATAAAAATTGCTGAAAGTCTAAAATACAATAAAACTCTCTGCACATCCTGATATATATACCTCTCTATAGGCTGTTGATCAAGCAGCTCAATAAGTTTGACTGCAACAGAGCTCCGATATTATATGTGCAGTCTATTCATTAATTAAACTCCAAAAAGATGTATAGCACTTATGTTTCTATATAGTAGGTATAGCAATGTATCTGCACCGGAAAAAAGTCCTGTGGCAAGTCAGCTAGAGTGTGAAATACTTGAATGTCATTCAAATAGTTAGTGTACCAAATTGGTTTGAGCGTTTATAGTCTATGCACAGACTAATCTCTGCTGTTCAGTCAGTAATTGCATGGAAAAAGGTTTCCCTTTAGCAGTCTTTTAACACAACTCAGATACGATTGGTCTGATACATTAAGGTATAGAATTTTGATATTAACTCACTCGCCAGTATGCAGGATTTCTACCCGTCACTAGAGTTCACAAAAAGGCGGCTGTACAAGGATTAATATACCAAATGGAGCCTCCCGGCGTATCGCTGCATCGCTGAGAATCTCACAGGGTCTTCCGCTCTCAACACCCCCGCCAGCCGGCATGGTCGAGGGTGAGAGGTGTATCGACAGTATGTTATGCGGAACTTCAGCGGCAGCTGGATAGATGTTTCAAGACTCCTCGTATGTAAAGCTCCTCCTCCAATAGCGAGGGTAACAAGCTGATAGCCTTTTCTTCCAAAGTACAGACTTGCCAGAAATAATATTCACTATATTGAAATGAAGTAAAGCGCTTCCATACAATTATGGGAGATGCAGACGTTTGATTCCTACAGGTCCTCTACACGTTTCTCTACATTTGTAGTTTCATTAGGAAACTACAAAATCCTGCTTCTCGAAAATGGCCCTTTTTCTCAGCGGCGACCCACACCCGTTTAAACATATGTTAGACTAAAATTTATGTTCTGATTTAGAAAAATTCAGTTAAATTGAGCACAAAAATGTAAAATTATATGCCAGCAATAATTTAACCCTTTCATTGAAAATGTCAAAAAGAAAATGAGCAAATTACATTACTGAAACATGATGGTGCAGAATTCATAGTTAAGAACATCAGTCGAATTCCACAAGCTGCTTGCGGAATTCAACTGTTTTTAGGCTTAGTTGCATACTTAATTCTATGTGCCTGGAGATACGTCCATGAGCCCAAACTCTGTAAGGTGGAGGGTGGAGCAAATTGTACAGGGAGTACAGGGTTTTACCTTTCCGTGGCACAACCAACTTAAGGTTACGTAACTGAGCTACCAACTGCATGAGAGAGGGGAGTGACAGGAGACCTCTGTGTGGGCAGTACACACAATGAGGTCTGAATCCAGCCAGATAGAGTTTTATAGCTGCTTTACTTTTTTTTTCACTTATTGACAATAAGTACAAATATTGCGTGATTTAATATAGGGCTACGAAAATAAATGGACTTTAACATCTCCATCTTCAATAGAAATAGTCACTGCTGCTCTTAGCTGAAATCCATCCATACCCTTGAATGTGTCCACAATGCAGTTTATCAGTAGTTAGCTGGTAGCATGTGGTAATCTTTGTGGAGCATGTAATAATTGGGGATTACACATATTAATTGTTAGTTGTTTATTCTCTGCATTTTAGGTAACAAAACAATCCAGGTCATTATTATGATTAGGTTTAACTGGGTGCTTTGAAATGGCATATACACTGCTAGAGTACATGTAGAGATGAGCACTTAAGAATATCTTCATGTATAGTCTACTGCATCAGGCAGCTGGAGAGAACTCCCACTGATGTAGAATCTACATGGGGTCGCAATGAAAGGCCTAATTGTTACTAGAAAACTGTGCAACAACATGAAATTGCTGATTCTAAAGCATCTAGACTTACATTCACATTGCTTTTTGCTTTTCAGATAGCTTTCGGGCACCCCCATGAGCAAAATGTACATACACTGATGTTAATTTTCAAAGGCAATTCAAGAACAGTAATTCTCTCCTGTTACTCTGTATGAGCTCCTGAAGCCTGCACAGTTATCAGTTAAATCATTGTACTTGCTAGTCTTGCTTTCTCTTTACACTTATGATACACTTCCAAAGCTATGGGCCGGATCCATACCTGATAATGTCAGGCATGTAAAGTTCAGATCTGGATCAGGCCTAATATGTCCATAATATATATGCAAAAGGATGTGGAATATAACAGTGAGAGTTATAATATTAACAGTAAATCTGTTGGCACAGATGTCCGACATAGAAGCAAAAGCAGAGCAGTACCTTAAAAGTAGACAAAAATATTTTTAAATGAATAAACTATTAATAAAAATTGTAAAACAAATAAAAAAATACATTCCACTAAATAAATTAAGGTGTCTATCCTCCCTAAAAGAATCAGTCATAAATGAGATGTCACACTCTTACAAACTAGTGCTACAAGGCATATCAGATTGTATAAAAAAATGTTAATCATTTAATATTGGGATTAAATAAATTAGTAGCAAAAAATTCCTAGAGCAATCCATAGGGAACTTTCAATACTTTCCATTTCTGTAAATCATTGAATGGGTGATGTCAGTTCCATTGTCTGATTTCTGTAAGAAGCCATAAGCTGCTAATTGGTAAGTAAACAAAGGATAAATGATTCTTGAAGCCCAATTCAACTTTGCCCATGGCAGAACTTTCCCTGAATTTGGGAAGGGTTTAAACAAGCACAACTGTACTTTCTAGTTTTCACTTCATGAAGAAGTAACTATGGAACTAAATAAATATTTGTCTTTTTTTTATTGAACTGCACACTAGCAATATAAAAAAAATGTTGGCTAATATTTTGCCATAAATGCCTGCATTTTTTGAGACTCAATAATTAAAGTAGCTATCTTATCCAGATACCACCCTATGAGCCAGATTTACTAAGGGTCGATTTGAATGCAAACGCTGGATCCGTTTTCGCGTGGACTTGCATGTGTATTTTTAGGATCGGATCAACTGCACATGCATTGTAATTTTTTCCACGCAAGTTACATAGTATTTACGCATGGAAGTCCATTAGGCACGGACTTGTGAATCGCACTTGGGGACATACATGTGTTGTGCGTGGTTCAAATCCGTACGGTCAAAATTACGTGAAAGTGGGGGGGAAGCATTTAAATGACCATTAGAGGGTCCGGTTATTAGATACGCACGTACGGAAGTAACATACGCATGTAAATGCACACGTACAGTTAAGGTTGCCCTATGGAGACGGAAGTCACCGACAACACGGCCGTGTGAGGAGAGTGTCATGGGTGTTGCCTTCCTATGTGTGTGTGTATAATTGCGTACTTTAAAAAAACGGATCTGTGAATACGGCCCACTATGCTTTTTCTGAGCCCAGTTTTTTACACGGAAAAACAATTTATAACAATATATAATAATTTTAAAGACGCCACTGTCCCTTTCTAAGCATAGCAAAATGTATTTTCCATATTAAAACAGCCCCAGTAATTCTTATACCAGTAATTCTTACTTTCTACCAAGGCCTATTGAGGTGTCTACAGTTACTCTGATGTGTAGCCAGAGGAGATCTACATTACATTCCTCATACTGAAATAAATTATTTTACTGCAGTAATTTCTAATTGGACTGGATTTAAAGCAGCCTGGCACAGATTAAAATAAGGCTTTTTATTTACATAAAACATTGTTTTACTATTGCATTGCATTGTAAAAACCATATTTAATAATGCTTTTTCTTATCAATATATTACTTTTAGGATTACTTTTTTTAGTGGTTGGAATTTTCCTTATCTTCCATTACTCCAAGGTTTTTTTTTTAATTTAAGTATAAAATGAGTATTGGCATTTACATTTCTATTTAGATTTTTTTTTATTATGTTAAATGTAAATCAAGTTTTTATTTTTTATATTTCCATTGTTTTAGTTCACTTTCACAATGGAAATTCAAAAATACATCTCACAACAGTTAAAGCATTATAGGGCCTGATCCACACTTAAGAATTTTTGTGTTTTAAGGTGTGTATTTTTAAGAAGGGATATACTGAGCATGCGTAGTAACTTTTATACGATATTTACATTGGACTTGGGAACGCAAATGCCATGATTCAACAGTATCTTATGCCGAAAGGGGTGTTCCATGAATAATTAACACGACAGATATGAACATTGGGTGGAGGGATGCATTTAAATGACCAAAAGGATGCGCGGTTATGCAGACACGTTCAGACGTCCCTACGCACACACATGCAAACCTACGGTTAAGGGAGCCCTAAGGCACTCATAAGTCTCTTAAGAACCTGAAAACCGTGGGGGCATGCCGAGGGAGTTGCCTATATTTAAGAATTTAACGTGTTCTTAAGTGTGAATCAGGTCCATAGTCTTTAGAGATTTACCCTATGGTTCATATTTGTCCACTGTCCCACCTTTCCCAAAACTTGTCTGAATTGGATTGCATCATTAACATCACATCATTAACTCTTTTAAATATTCTTTAAATGCTGCAAACCCAAGATCCAGACCCATGCACACTTTATGCGTGTGCGGGTGTCAGTAGTTATGCAGAATAGAGTGGAGTGCATGTCACTATAGCTACCTTAAGTTTTATAACTAGATCTGCACCCATACGCAGGGACGCCATCAAGGGGGCACAGCCTGGACTATTGTCCCGGGACCAGACCTGATGGGGGCCCGCCAATACTTACCTAGCTCTGTAGCAGCAGGTATCCTATCAATGATACTTGCTGCTCAGTGCTATTTTAGTCACCAGCCCGCTGTTAAAATGTGTGCGCACTGACCCGCTGTTAAAGCATGTGTGCTGGGCGCCGCCCCTATGTGACGGCACCAATGATGTCACCAAGGAGGTGGGGCCCCGCGGCTGGACCTACCCTGCATCCAACCCCTCATTTAAATGGCCCCTGTATGGCGGAGATACGGCCATCAAAAATGAAGGGTCAGCCCCTTCCTCATACCTACAGATGTACGTAACTTAGTTACGTACATCTGTAAGTACGCTATCGTTGCATCTGGCACACATGCACAGATGTTTTCCGAGACAGGGGACTTACACAAATGTCTTTTAAGTCCCCTGTTGTACTTAGTTCTGAATACTGCCCCAAGTCTCCTTTCACCAGACTAGAAGTTACAAGCCGGCCTCCTAGTACAGGTACTGTATATGTAATTTTCTAACATGCTTTGACTATATGCGTGGCATTTGTGTTTAGGGATTACCAAATATCACCAAAATGATTTTGTTTTTATAGATGATCTTACAGGATATACAACACTCTTGATTCCTCAATAAAGCCAAACTACTTGACAGGTTATATAGCTAGGACATTAGGTGGAAGACGTAGACCTCCGCATGCTTTATGGGTGTGAGAGGGTCCGTAGGTATGCTCCCGTGTGTGTGTGAGGGAGAGGGAGAATGTGTTATGGAATGCACTGTGTGCACATGGGATACCATGCTCCCAATGGTTTGAACATTTCCATTTTGGACACAGTCTTTTTGTTGCAAACAGCAGCTACATGATAGTCGACTATTACTTTTGCCAGCAATGCTTGTGACATATTCAAATTGTATTCAAATCTAGTCATATTTGGGTTAGTATTATCATTTGCATAGTCTAAGATTAAGATTTATTTTCTTGAGATTGGCACCATAAAGTTGTAGATTTGTGGGCACCCATAAATTTTTAAGCAGTATTGCCAGGCATTGTTTCTACCCATATAACTGGTGTAAAGGCAAATACATGTTATGCAGAATCCCCTTATACAAAATGTGTTACTCTATGACTGAAAGGTATTTTAGTCAACAAGCGATAGTTAAGTCCACACTGTCTTCTCATGGATGAATTTTATGTACATAACCGTGCCTACACGCCACTCATTACCCGCCATCACGTTTATGGACCTCGCAACCTGCGGTACAGCTGAATTTTAGTTTTTTATTTATTCTGTATTGCATCATTTATTAAAACTTGTTTTTTCTCTATTTTACTTCCTTCCGGTCATTTGGTTGTGGAAGGGGACGATAGAAGAGGAGACTCTGCATTTGATTCCCTCCCTCCCTCCCCGTACTGTTCCCCATCAGCCTTGCCATATTATTGTCAACACTGCAGGATAATAGCAGCACTTTTGTATCTTCATCATTATATGTTTACCAATTGATACTTTTAGAGGACTGGTAGACCCAGATCCTATAATTTTTCTTAGTAGCATCTGGTTCAAACCTGCTGTTGCTACACAGTTCAGCCTGCTATTGCTACCCAGTCAAACCTGTTTAGCATCAAGTTCAAGCCTGCTGTTTCTACACAGTTCAGCCTGCTGTTGCTACCCAGTCAAACCTGCCTAGCATCAAGTTCAAGCCTGCTGTTGCTACACAGTTCAGCCTGCTTTTGCTACCCAGTCAAACCTGCCTAGCATCAAGTTCAAGTCTGCTGTTGCTACACAGTTCAGCCTGCTGTTGCTACCCAGTCAAGCCTGCTGTTGCTATACAGTTCAGCCTGCGGTTGCTAACCAGTCAAGCCTGCTGTTGCTATACAGTTCAGCCTGACGTCCGGTCCAGCAGCTCTGCATTCCAGTCCGGTCAAGCAGCCCTGTATTCCAGTCCGGTCCAGCAGCTCTGCATTCCAGTCCGGTCAAGCAGCCCTGTATTCCAGTCCGGTCCAGCAGCTCTGCATTCCAGTCCGGTCAAGCAGCCCTGTATTCCAGTCCAGTCCAGCAGCTCTGCATTCCAGTCCGGTCACATCTTCTGCACTCCAGGTCTGATTTCTAAGTTTGTTCTTGCCAAGTGTGCCAAACCGGCATAATCTGTTTTCTAAAACTGTTCTTGTCATTTGTGCCAAACAAACAATATTCTCATGTCTGTTCATGCACCAATCATTTATTAAACAAGCTTCCTTTCCCTCCTGCTCATCTGTCGCTTCCCTCGGAACCCGGGACAGGTCCCACAAAAGTGTATCTGCAGCAAGTTTGTTAAAGAAAAATTATATGTAAAGCCTACAAATAACCTACACAAGAGGCAAGGGTAAGGAACAAAACAAAAGGTTCACTTTCCCCTATAACCTAAAAATATTCTGACACCTCTTCTGGTGGTAAGGTTGGTAGGGTTGAGGTGTCTGGAGAGTTGGTAGAAAATGGAAGGGCAGCAACAAATGTTTACAATTTAGAATTTACATTTTTCAAGACGGACTGACCAGCAACCACATTGTTCTGGATTTCCCGTCTCAGTGGATGCGGATCCTATGTATTTGTAGAGGCTGTGAAATAAAGTTGAAACTATTTAAATGTCCTAAAATGAATATTGGAAAGATATTCAAGCTGGATATACAAGGTGTACAATAGTTTCCAGGAAAAAATATAATAAAGTATTAATAAATAACAAATGAACACGACAATAATGATGTCTTGGGGTATCTGTGTCCCTCATATTGACACTCTCAGTGATTTCTTTTGGCAAGAGCTGATACAGTCCCATTTCATAGCAGACATATTGGATGCTATGAAAGAGACCATTTCCAGTATTGCATTATGTGACTTTGTTATGCTTGACCTACACTTGTCCCTTCTTCTCATGTTCCAGTCATAAAGAATTGCAGAAAAATAACAATGTGGAAAATGTGTGACATAATTTAAATGAGGAGCCACAGTGTTTATTTCAAAAGAAAATATCCCAATCATTTAGCAAATTCCATAATTGCAAGAAAAAATCCTAGATATATGCTCTCATATCCATAATCATATTAATTTAATTATATTGTTAATTATAAGTTGTGTATCTTGAAAACAAATCATAAACCAAACATAATATCGTATGATTCCATTTATAAATGTGCATAACAGCATATTAGAATTGTATATTAAGAATTAAGGAGTGTATTCGGACTACCGGACATATAGCATATACGTCCGGAGTTTCACGTTTTTACTAGCACGCATGCATAGTAAATTGTTTCCATTATCTATGTATCTTTTCCTTACGTAGATTGCATATATGCGGTCTTAAAGACCGCAAAAAAAATTTACTGCGCATGCGCAGTTGTAAAAGAAAACGTGAAACTCCGGATGTATATGCAATACGTCCAGAAGCCTGAATACGGTTAGAAAAAACGAAAACATTAGATTTAAACTTTTTTATTTTAGAAAAAAAAAATTCCAAAACACAGCAGTTCTACGCTATAATCATTTCCCTTAATTTATTATTCACAGCAATACTTGGATTGCAATTTACATGCCTGATGTAAACTGTTTTAGCACTGTTTCAGAATTCTGTTCACGTAGCATTGAAACTGCTGAAAGTGCTACACATGTACTGTACAAAGCAATAAAATTGTTAAGCCGATGTTGATACAAAGCATTTAAATTCATCTTTAAAGAGGAACAATCCCATTTTTATGCATGTTTTGCATATGCTATTGATGTGATGCAGTTATTAACTTGTCAAATATATTTTTAAACACGTGTGACTGTAAATTAAACAATAACTCTTGTCTGTAGATCTGGCATACATACACATTATACATTATATTTTACCTACTGTTTTACAAACACTACACTAAACCTTTTAAAAAATAAAATGACATGAGAATTCTCCATATTTGAAAACACATAAAATATTAACTAATGCTGATGATTTAGGCAAGATAAACATGAAAGTGTATAGCTATGTGTTTCTACTCTTTTTATTAGTTTGTTTATTTATTTCTTTATATAGTAAAGTATCTATACTCATTTTGTTTACTAAATGTATATGCAATCAACCATTTGATTTGCTTTCTTTTGATTTGAGAGGAATGTTTTACATACTTATTAAAATATATGAGTGGAAACCAAAGTATATTTTGTCCCAAGTGGTTATGGTCTAATATGATTATGCACATAATTAGTACTAGTACAGAGTCAATAAGCCAATGCCAAATGGATTATTACTGATGAAGATGGGGACCAAGGGTTAACTCAAAATAGATTACTACTGGAGAAGATTAAATGCTTCCTCAAATTTCTATAGAACAAGAAACAATAAGGAGGGAGAGATTTTTAATACTGATTGCAGTGTGTAAGTGAGTTCTATTTTACACTTTTATCACTTGAATGGGGGGCTACTACAGGTGGATTGCTTTTGTATGAAACAAATGTCATAAGCAAGGAACTGTTAGGTGAGTGCTTTTTCTTCAGTATGAATGGAGGATACGAGACAGGTTTGTATATCAGATGCTTGCAGTCATTGTATGCCCTGCGTAAAGCAATGAACAGGGGCACCTACCAATGCATTCACAGGAATAAAAATGTAACCAAAACTTTTGAACATTATAAGCTTTGAAAACACCAAACATTTTTACATGTTAATGATAATTCATGACATTGTGCCCTCCTGCATCACACTGCTCCTTTATCATACTGCTGCCCCTTCAGTATCACAATTTTTCCCCTTTGTTATCACACTGTCACACTTCACACTTCCAACTTCTTCCTCCTTGTGTGTGTCCAGCCAGTATGCCAAGCACTATGTCCTTTCCGAGTGGTGGCTTATTAAGCAGTACAGCTGCAAGGTGTGTCAGGAGTGCTTGGCACTATGGGCCTGATTCAGAGGCTGAAAATAAGAACTTAAAGTTACACCTGGGCAAAACCATGTTGATTTCAGGGGGAGTCAAGTTAATTTTATTCTATGCATGCAGGGAGAATGCTTTGCTTTTACTTATTGCACACAGATACCTGATCAGCTTCACTTTTAAACTGCTAATTAGACTTGAGCTGGGAAACATCACCTTTAAACTATAATACTGTTGCAACAAATGAAATTTGACTCCCCTGAAATCAACATGGTTTAGCCCAGGTGTAACTTTAAGTTCTTATTTTCAATCTCTGAATCAGGGCCTATATGTCTATGTCACTGTGTGACTGCATACACGTGGTGCATGGTGCCGGGGATCTAAGTGGAAGCTCTGATCCATTCAATAAGAGGTGGAGCAGTGGCCTGCAGATTTCACTGGTGGCCCCTAGAGAGTACTCCAGCAGAAATGCAGGACTATCAGTCTGAACAGTGGAAAAGATTGCCCTGCTTGTGATATTACATTGGGGAACTTGTGCTAGAGCTAAACACAATTAATCATTCTCAAAACCACCCAAGTAGGCAGGTTTATTAAATTATACCTTAGTATAACAAGACCATTCATACCTAAATTGTACTAGGTTAGTTTTTATAGTACTATAGTTGATTGGCACTATATATATATAATAGTAGAGGGTGACGGCTGTGCTTATGACCCTGCTCCAGCACTTTATTTCTACACAGTGATGAGTATCATTGGATTTCTTTTTGTGCTTTTGTTATATAGATTTTGACTGACACTTTATCCTTCCTGGCTATCTTTACTCACACGCTGTATTTGTATTTACATCTAGCAGGCTTAGGCTGATTCCTGTGGCTCTTCATCCTACATTATTGAGTGCCTATACTGTATCGTTTTCTTTGCTCAAACGGAGTGCAGTCAACAGCACATTGTGGCTAACTTACTTTTATATTACCTACTTTTGGCTGGCACCCATTTACAGGGACCTTATTTGGGAATTATTGTAGGTGCGTTCTTCCACTTGTGTATATATATATATATATATATATATATATATATCTGCAATACACACATTACTTACACTAAAACAATCACCCTCTTATTAGTATTTAACCTTTTCTCTGCTCTATTTTACACTATTCTATTATAAGCATTCACACCCCATTCATATTCTATTCAAGTCCTAATAAATACCCTCCAACTAGTTCACACCTTGTACACTATACTACCTGCTTGATCTTCTCCCCCCTCTGCTCTGCTGACAACTTCAAACAAATGGAAAAAAAACAAGCCCAAAAAACACAACCCACGGCAAGCAAAAAAATGCTGCGACTCAAGAAAAAAACCAGCCTAATTCCGCTTAAGCGGAATTGCCAACTATGGCTGCTACAATGAACATTTCTAAACTTCACAAAACTACATGAAATGCATTCCCTTTCAATTTACAACATAAGTTCTTGATCATATTAAATTATACTGCCCATGCTATATATCTCTCCATTAACAAATTATAAATATAAATTGCAGTAATACAGTATGAGGGACAAAATTTGTTTTTTGTGAGTATTTTTTTTTTTCTTTACATGATGATAATGATGTGCTAACCCCACCCATTTTTGGGTTAGCCCCACCAACCAATTATTTGTTGATGCTTACATGAGGCCACTTTAGTATCCCTATCCAGCATATACAGCTTTACAAAAACAAACAAAAAAAAACCACAACTTTGTCCCGAGAGTCTGATCTCTTGGGACAAGTTGTGAGGCGGGCATGACAGCGGGACAGTCCCCCAAAAGCGGGTCTGTCCCGCTGGAATCGGGACACTTGGGAGGTATGACACACACACACAACCTAGTGCCATGAGTGAAGGTCTTGTAAGATCATGATGCAATCTTGCAAGGCCTTCACTGAATGTTTAAAAGCTAAAGTAGGAGAAAATGGGAGGAATAAGGTAGTTGCATTAAAGTGCTTGTGGTCCTGCTGTGATCTGCAAATAAGTATAGATAAATTGGTAGAATAAAAAGAAGGAAAGGAAGATCACTTAGTTAAGTGCTCCACCCTGCAAAACAGCAAATAGAAAAGAAAAAATAAATTTTTGTTAGAAAAAAATGGTGAGTAGCAGAGAAAAGAATTTTGAGAGGGTAATAATCAGTGCAAAAGAGACAGATTAAATAAAGCAATTTAGAGGTAACAATTCATTAAGGCCATGAGGGTGTAAGGTGTCCAAGGTATAAATCCAAAATGCCTCTCGCTGGGAAAGGGTTACGTCCTGGTCCCCCCGGCGAAGTGAGTGAGGAACATGTTCCAATCCTTTGTACCGCAGATCGGTGATATTGTGTCTGTGTGCAGAAAAGTGGCGGGCCGCAAGTTGGTCTATGGTCTTCTCTTCCAATGTAAGTTTGATGGCAGACTGATGTGCCATCCTCTCCTTCAACATCCTCGTGGTTTTGCCCACATACAGCATTCCACAGGGACATTGGATTTGGTAGACGACAAAAGTCGTTGTACAAGTGATAATTTGTTTACCAGATCTGGGGTGGGTAAAGGTGTTCCCAACTTCTAGAAACTTGCATGTCGCCCTGGTTTCTTTTGTAAATAGGTGATCGGTGGGGAAGGTTCAACGGTAGTGATATAGTTTTTGCATAAAATGTCCTTAATGTTTCTTGATCTGATGTGTCTGTGGAAAATTGTTTTACTCTGTAATGAAGGTAGAGATGGGTCCGTGGTAACAATGGGCCAAAGTGACTTAGTTGCCTTCTTCATGAAAAAGCTCAGGTATGAGTATTCAGAAACCAACGGTTGTCTGTTCTGGAGGTTGGTTCTGGTCCGTGGCTGTAACGTTGCTGTCCTTGGAATTGATTTAGCCTTAGCAAGAGCTTCATCCAGGGCCGTGGAGCTATAGCCTCTTGCCAGAAATTTGTTTTTCATGATGCCCAGTTGTGTATCAGCAGTTTTCTTGTGGTTATTCGCACGTATGGCACGTAGAAATTGAGAAAAAGGAAGTCCTTTACTAAGGGCTGGAGGATGGAAGCTCTTGGCGTGTAGAATAGTATTCCTATCAGTAGGTTTACTGTACAGAATAGTGCTCAGGGATCTGTCCGAGATACTGACCATGATATCCAGATAGTTTATCTGGATAGTTTATCACTGATTGAAAAGGTACTTTTGATTGGGTCATCCCTGTTGTTAATAGTCTGCAACGTAGATTCAAGGAGTTCACGAGGGCCAGTCCAGATAATAAAAATGTCGTCGATGTTCCTGGTGTAATATAGGATGTATTCAGAGATCCCAGGTTGGTTCAGGAAGAAGGCTTTGTCTCTGTCAAACATGAATATGTTCGCATACGTGGGGGCCACTTTAGAGCCCATGGCACACCCACGCAGCTGGAGGAAGAACTGATTGTGGAAAAGAAAATAGTCCTTGGTTAGAATAAGAGTAAGTAACTCAATTACCAGCTCCACAGGAGGACCCAAGTAGTCAGGATGTTGTTGGATGAATTGGAAGATGGCTGCCAATCCCTGATCGTGGGGGATGTTTGTGCAGAGGCTGGCTACATCCACGGTGCAAAGGATGGTGTGTTGAGGTAACTCCTCCAATTGTGCTATGGCATTGAGGAAATTGGTGGAATCCTTGAGGTAAGTGGGTTCCGATTGAACCTGAGGTTGGAGGAAAAAGTCCAGGAACTTAGAGATCGGGGTAAGAACAGAGTTTCTGGCCGAGATAATCGGCTGGCCTGGTGGGTTCACAGCGTCCTTGTGGATCTTGGGTAACGTGTATAAGATGGGGATGGTAGGATGAGTGACCGTGAAGGCATCTCTCACATGTTGGGGAATGATTCCGTCTTGCACCGCAGTACAGAGTATGTTGTCCAGAGATGCTTTAATCTGGTCGGTGGGGTCAGTTGTGAGGTGCTTATATACATTTTGGTCAGTCAGCTGCCTTTTAATTTCCTGGCAATAGTCCTGGCGGTTCAACAGGACGATGGTGCCGCCCTTGTCCGCTGGTCTAATAACCAGGTCCAGATCTTGGCTAAGGTCTTTCAGTGCCTGTGGTTGAGGTCTGGTCAGGTTGTGCCTGATGTGTGGGATCTGTGTAGTCACCTTAGTCATTCCCTCATCAAGGAGTCTATTGAAGCATCTTAATGTAGCGTTGGAGCTTTGAGGGTCAAAGGTTGACTTCGAAACGAGCTGTAAATGGAGGAGTTTTCTACGTCAGGACGAGGGTGGAGATCAAAATATTCTTTCAGACGCAGGCTACGTGCAAACCTGTGCTGTTCAATTTTCCATTTAAAGTTGTGAAAAGTGTTGGTTGGTACAAACGACAAGCCTTTATTTAAGACCTGAATCTCTTAAGGGGAGAGAACATGAGATGAAATTTTGTGTATTACGTTCTCTTGCTCCTGGTACTTGTCTTTGTTTTTTCTTTGACATTGCCGCCCCCTCCGTGTTGGTCTGCTCCTCCTGCGACCTGCGACCCTGTTGTGATGCCAGCGGGTGGTTTGTTGAGAAAACCCCGCTGGGAGATATTTGGCTGATCCTGCTCGGTCTCCGATGATGAGGGGGCACTCGTGGTGTCAGCAAATCTTCGTGAGGGTGGGCCTCTCACGTATGGTTTCATTATTTTATTCTGTCGGGTTTCGGTGCCAGACAGCCAGGGATAAACCCTGTTTTCCATATAGTCCCGTTGTACTTTGACCTTCTTCTCCCTTTTGAATTTGGAGAGGTCAGACGTGTGTTTGGTTAATTGTTGTTCCAACCGTTGGACCCAATCTTGTGAAGTGTCTTGTTCCAGAGTGATCCTATGTGTGTTCTCAAAGGCATCAATCTGTGTCTGAAATTTAGACATTTTCTTACCAGCCTCCTCTATCACCAATAGCATCAGATCAAAAGACGCTTTATTGAGCACAGCTGCCCAGCGTCTGCAGAAGTTCATGTTGAATCTTCCAATTGTTGGGATATTGGCTATCCTAAAGCCTCTGGGAATATGTTTCTCTCTGTAATATGCAGAGAGAGTGGTGCTGTGCATTTTGTAATCCACAAACTTCTTTTTTTAGGCGGAGCCAGTCATTGTACAAATCAATCGGTGGCGGGGGAGGTAGATCTCCCTGCGTGTCAGTAGAGAAAAGAATGGCCTCTGCTTCTGCCTCTGAAAATGTCAAGGTGTCACCTAAAGGTAGGTCCATCTGAGTAAGTCCAGGATCCATGCTTGGCCAGTAATCAGAGTGTATCCTAAGGTTCTCTTCCGTAAGAAAAAAAATAAAAAATGAAAAAGCACAATTGGTAGATATAAACTCCTGAGGTAGGTATTGTCTGCCCTCCCTGTGAGGGGGTGCGGGAAGATGGGTGGAGGTGTCATACTGTCAGTCACCGCCAGGTCCATGGGGGGTTTGTGAGGATAGTGGGTGTGCGGGTTTCTGGGGGGTTCCTTTATTTGCTGTGCTCGTATATGTACATGCTGTTTCTGCTAAGGCTCTTTATGCTGTCTCTAATGTTTGTGCATCTGTTTACCACAGCCAGACTCCGTCACTCAGCTGGGCACTACACACTGGGAGCATAGTGTCTCCCGTTACTATGGCGACACACAGGCTCCCGGACTGGAAACCTACTGCCGCTTTGATGAGGTCAAGTGACAGCTCTGCTACATGACCTCTTCCGGTACTTGGCTGCCAGCTGTGTTCGTGAGTATGATTGCGCCCTTTTCTTTCTCTATTTAAATCTTTGTGTTTTCCCCTGCTCACTTCTTTTTCTTTTCCCTTGCTGGTGCCCTGATGAAAATCCCCGTTATGGGGATTGAAACGTCGGATTCTCTATACACCGCTTACTCTCTGCACTAATGTAACGTATTAACGTACATTAAAATCCCTATGAACATTTAAAAAGTTTCTCTCTCCTGGTGTGCGTC
>WWET01000475.1:555104-578371 GCA_011038615.1 Limnodynastes dumerilii
AGGGATGATCTAGGTAGACTGGAGGAATGGTCAAGAGTGTGGCAACTGCAGTTTAATGGCAAAAAATGCAAAATCATGCACTTAGGACATAAAAACCCAAAGGCTCAATATTTCCTTAATGGCATTACATTAGAATCTACCGAGGAGGAAAGGGATCTAGGAGTCATTATTTCCATTGACTTAAAGGTAGCCAATCAATGTAACAAAGCAATGAGACAGGCAAGTCAGATGCTTGGTTGCATAGGGAGCGGAATTAGTAGCAGAAAGAGAGAAGTAGTGATGCCCCTTTATAAATCATTGGTACGCCCTCACCTAGAATACTGTGTTCAGTTCTGTAGGCCATATCTCCAGAAAGACATAAATACATTAGAGACTGTGCAAAGAAGAGCAACTAAAATGGTCCATGGCCTTTGTAACAAATCATACCAAGAAAGGAACTAAACATGTATAGCTTGGAGCAGAGAAGGGAGAGGGGTAGCAGCTTTCAAATACATCAAGGGCTGTGACCAGGTAGAGGAGGGTACCATTTTTCAAAAGAAAAGGTGTAATAGAACACGGGGGCATGAATATAAACTGGAGGGCGGTAGATTTAAAGGAAATGTGCAGAAAAAATACTTCACTGAAAGGATGATAGATAAGTGGAATATTCTCCCATCTGAGGTGGCTGAGGACAATACAGTAGAACAATTTAAACATGCTTGGGATAAGTATAAGGGTATCCTAAATAGTAAACCAAATTGAGGGTAAAGAGGGTCTAGGGTCAGTATAGGTTTAAATAAACAAATGGGCAGACTAGATGGGCCATGTGGCTCTTATCTGCCGTCACTTTCTATGTTTCTATGTAGGGACGCTGGGGGACGTCCCCTCCAGAGTCCCTACGGTGCTGCTACGGATGCCCGATCTGCCCAGCACATGCGCAGATCGGCTTTTCAGCTGATCTTACGCTTACGCCCGCCGTCCTAGCTACAGCGGGTGTAGGTCTGGATCAGGCCCATTGGCACTAAGTTCATTTTTTCATTCCTGTCTGTATTCTCCAATCCAGTCTGTTTATACCTATTAGCAACTTTATGTTTAAGTTACAGTAAATAATATTGTTGATATTGTACACATAGTGTTGAAATATATCTAATATGTGTGCTAGCAACTAAGAGAGAAAAGTTGAAAATATCAGCCTGCAATGAAAATGTGTTGAAATCTCTGGATCAATAATCTATCTTGGTAGGTTTATATCTCTCATCGGTCTGCAAAGCTTAAAAAATATTGGCATATAAATATATTTTATACAAGTAGATAAACACATTTGCAATCTGACATATTTATAAATATGTAAAATTGTTTTAACTGTATGGTATTTATGTATACTTACAAGCATTCACTATGATTATCAACACCATACGGCCTGATGTAGAATTATGTAAACTAAAAAGAGAAGCATGTGTCACTATAATACATTAATAACAGCAATACAAGAGCTATCAAAATTATCTACTATAATAACTAATGAGATTAAATATCTTAACCCCAACTTGGTGAAGGAACTGCTAGAATTAGCATACATCTTATTCTCTGCTTCTGTTGAGATAGTAGCAGATTTTACATGTTTTCTCTTATAAACTTCCTACAGCTGACAAACCGCCCCTCCCAACAAACCAACACCTGAAATAAAACACGGACACATTGCTGGATTTTAAAAGGCGTCATAATTTTATTGATTAGACTTGTAAGGACTATAGAGGTGGGGAACAGCAGCTAAGGTGGTGTAATTAACAAGACATCCCCTGTCTAAAAGCACCCCCCAGGTAGGGATCAAACCGGGTACTAACCCCCTTCACAGTGCACGTCACTAGCGGCATAAAGGAACCCCGCCACTTGGCTTGGCCTCCTATTATAATCGAGGGGTGTACCTATCCCTACCAAGAAAAAATCCCTTCCCCATGCGCTAAATAATCTTGCTGTTCCCGACCACTACTGCCAAATCATGCCCCGGTTGAAAGAAAAAAAAACCTGTTAAACAATGCCTAAACAATGGGATGAGGAGGGAGGGAAGGAAAAAGATGAGTGATGCAGGAGAAAATGGCTTCCACATTTGTATACCTCTTAACAACCCACCCACCCGCTTGCTTGCAAACCCGTTACTAATTGGCTAGCCAAATCAGTGGCCTGTGTGAAGTGTGTGAGGAGGTGCAGCCCATAGCCGAGGAGTTTATATGTCCTCATGCTTAGGACAGCCCTCGGTTTCATTAAACTTCCTACGGCTGACAAACCACCCTTCCCAACAAACCAACACCCGAAATAAAACACGTACACATTGCTGTATTTAAAAGGGGGCATAATTTTATTGATTAGAATAGTAAAGACTATAGAATTTGAGGTAGGTGGCGACAAATAGCAGGTGGGGAACAGCAGTTAAGGTGGTGTAATTAACAAGACAGGCATCACCTGTCTAAAAGCACCCCCCAGGAAGGGATCAAACCGGGTACTAACCCCCTACACAGTGCACGTGACTGGTGGCAGAAAGGAACCCCGCCACTTGGCTTGGCCTCCTATCATAATCGAGGGGTGTACCTATCCCTACCAAGAAAAAACCCCTTTCCCATTCGCTAAATAATCTTGCTGTTCCTGACCGCTACTGCCACAGCAAGCTACCCTCAAGGAGCTTTGCTCGCCAACCTAGCTGTCCGAATGCACCCCCAACAGATTTTTCACAAAGAGAACTGTGCACCCCATCACCCCTAAATAAGTCGGCATTGTCGTGAGATATATTAGGGTGGTATATAATTTTCCCGCTTTTTTAATTTGGAAAGCTCGTGGTTGATTTTCTTTCATGTACGGTTGATGGGTCTAATAGAGCCAGGACTGTACCATGACCGCCGTGGGATGATATGGGACCAGCATAAAGCCATGTCCGTGTATGCATTGCAAACAGCCAAGAGGTCCCTCTTAGCTGTTTTCTCCAGAATGCACAATTTGTTTCCGCCTAAATGTGCTAACGAACAATTGGGCACACCAAAGGTGCCGAAAGCCTGACAGCACAGCCGAGGAAACATGTCCCATTGCATTAACATGATCCCCAACCAATCAACGTCCAACCCCACTAATTGACAAGGTGCACCTTCCTGTTCTATAAATACCCGGGCACAATGGATGTAGGAGTGATTAATGACCAGGGCCCGCCGACCCTGTGTAACCATACCTGCAAAATAAATCACTCTATACGATTAGAACATGATAACACACTACATAACTATACAACAAACAATCATTGTAAAACACAAACCCAGGCAATGACTTACAAAATAAAGATTTACGAGAGAAGAGAAGGAAGGGAAAAGGGGGGGAAGGGAATGGGGAGAACAGCACTGAAAGAGTCAGATTGAAACCAACGGGGGCGAATACTACAAAACCCCTGGGGTGAAGCCACAGGCAATCAGCCACCTCACTAAGGAGGAAAAAGGAGAAAGTCCCCAGTGCTCCCATAGAAGGCGAGCGATGGTTAGTCTGGCTCGTCCTGACTCAAGTACTGCCCACTAGCTTACCACTACTGTAACCAAATAAAAACACAACAAAATTAAGTCTCACATTCTTTTTATATGCCCGCGACTTCCATCCTTCCAAAGCCATAATAGCCTGGGGAGTGCGGCCTTCAGCCGCTGCAGATGTCGCAGCCCCGATTCTGAAAGAATGGGTACCATTCTTTCAGAATCGGGGCAGCATCCATGCCAAGCCTACTAATGCAGCTGTTGAGAGCCACAGCAAATTGGTAGTGAGTGAGGGGAAACCCGTCCCCACGAGCCAGCCAGTTCTGACCCCTAGGGTGGGACTCCTCTACGTATTGTCGGGCTAAAGAAAACGGACAAATATTACCGTCTTTGTAGGGATTCAAAATTATCCAACATCCCTTACTTGTCTGGTCCGTTTTGGATTTATGGACCAGGCAGGTAATGGAGTGATCTGAAACACAAAAAAGCAAACATGAGTCAGTCCCTGTTTTGCTCAATGCCACTAGTTCAGAGACATGAAATGCCCTGAAAAAGAAATCCCAGGCTACTTCGGACATGAGTAGAACGCAACCCCTGCCAATAGGGATGACATGGACACCCTGGATCTGCCCGCCTATCAGTAGGCAGATGCTGCAGGTTCTGGTCGACGTAATCCCACAACCAGCCTAAGTGGACTGCTCGGACCGACTTACCTTGCCTACACTTGGCTTCATTGTAGGACAACCACTGTTGCCCTGCCAGCTGGTATATCTGTAACGTGGCCGGGGCCAGGGAGCTGTCCGCCAGAGACCTCAAACCGGCTGAACAATCTGCCAAAGATGAGATGTGCATGAAAAGTCAGAGGCCTGGGCCTCCGTCACCAGCTCCCTGAACCTGGGCCAGTCAAAACGCGAAAGTGCGTCGGCAATACCATTATCAACCCCTGGGATGTGGCGGGCGTGAAACTTAACATTTAACTTTAAACAAAGAAGCACTAAATACCTAATTAAACTGATTGCTGGTGGGGAAGAAGCTCTCTGCTTATTGATGGCCTGGACCACTCCCAAATTATCGCATCAGAACAAAATGTCTTTATTCTCGAGGACAGCAGTCCATAAATCGACTGCTATGACAATGGGGAAGAGCTCCAAAACCAAGTTGGCAGTTAAACTTGAACTAGCCCACTCAGGAGGCCAAGGCGCAGCACACCACTCGCCTTGGAAGTAGGCTCCAAAGCCTACAGCTCCTGAGGCATCGGTGAACAGCTCAAGTTGACGATTTGATGCTACTGGGGAAAGCCAAATCCTGGTGCCATTAAAATCGCTCAAGAAATGCAGCCACATACTCATGTCATCCCTGATACCAGCCGAGAGGTGAACAAAGTGATGGGAATGCTTGACACCTGCTGCAGCCTTCTCAAGCCGCCTGCAAAATATCCACCCCTTGGGGATAACACTGCAGGCGAAGTTCAAAAGGCCAAGCAGGGACTGCACCTTCTAAAGCGGGGAGCGACGCCTACCACGCATATCGCTTTGTGCAGACCGCAGCTTATCGATCTTATCAGCGGGAAGATGGCAAGACCCCTCCACTGTGTCAATTTTGATGCCTAAATACAACAAACATGTGGTGGGACCTTCCGTCTGGTCTGCAGCAACTGGTACCCCGAAATGCCAAAAAAGAGCATTGGCAGAAAACAAGGCCCTTGTGCTGATGTCTGTTGCAAAAAGAAAATCGTCGAGGTAGTGTGTCATGCAAGAATGCCCAGCTCCAACTGACACTGACCAGTGTAAGAAGCAGCTAAACTTCTCAAACAGCACACATGAAATCGCGCATCCCATTGGTAAACAGCAATCAATGCAAAAACTATGGGGCAAACTGAAACCTATAGACCTAAAGGAATCAGGATACAACGGGAGGAGACAAAAAGCCGATTCAATATCCAGTTTCACCATAAGCGCCCCTGGACCATTTTTTCGATACAGTATCCACCGCAGATGAAAATGATTGATATCGAACCGAACAAGCGTCCGGATCGATAGCATCATTAACCGACCGGCCCTCAGGATATGATAGATGCTTGATTAGCCGGAACTTTCCCGAAGATTTCTTGGGGACCACACCCACTGGTGACAAAATTAGATCCGGGAGGGGGGGGAGGCCTGGCCATACGCCCCAAACAAACCTCCTCCATGACCTTAGTTAAAACCACTTTGGGTAGTAATCTAGCAGACCTCAGGTTACGTTGTCCCCCTGTAATCAACTGGCCCCTAATGGGTAATCTAAAACCAACAGTAAAACCATCGTTAAGCAAGGATGCCACCTGGCAATCCGGATAAATGTCCAACCAGGGACGCATCACAGTAATCTTAATTGGGGATGGTGCGTCACACTCCTTGGCAGAATGAGGGCCTCCGCAGCGCGAACATGCATGTCTGTACTTGCAACCAACTCCCCTTGTGCATCTCCCGTTTTTAAAGGTGAAGCACTTGCCCCTAACTGGATTGAAGGATTGGATCCGAAAGGACAATTGAACCCCACGCTCAGCAACTTTCTTGGGTGGCTGTGAAACTTGAAGCCATAACGCCATATCATGCAACCCGAAAGCAATACTCTTTTGGCCGTCTAATTTCTTACGGAATCGCTCATCATAAATTACCCATAGCCCGGCCTGTGCTGTGGCATGTCTACCCTGTATTACATACAGGTACTTCCAAACGTCTATGTATTCGCTTGGCCTTCGCTCTAAATAGCAAGTGGTGAAAACGACGAAACCGCCAAGCCAATTAATTAAAGTTTTATAGGCGTCTTCACCCAAGCCACCTCTGGCTTTAGCCGCCGCCAGGCCTTTTTTGCCTTCATAGGTCACGCAAAACATGTCAACGTATTGACCCTTGTTAATGCGCTCCCTAGAAGAAGTTTGTATGTCCCATGAAGCCTCTGTAATGTCACATAGGACAGGAGGGGGACCAGAATCTTTGCAGGGGGCTTCCCATCCCGAGGACCCTGAGGGCCTAGACCTTTTTTACCAACCCCTTTCTCCAGCATTTTTTAAAGTAGTTTCATGACTTTACTGGGGCGTATAGGTGAATCAGATGACCCCGCACTGGAGCTGACCGTTCCTACTGATGACCCTTCCCCACCCGATAAGTGTGACTCACTGACATCTACGCCTTCCCCGACTCCTTGTGTAGCACCTACAGCAGCTGTTGCTCCTTGCCCAGAGGTCCCCGGCAGCTCATCTTCGGGGGCCAAGCCCCTGGATTCCACCTGCAATTCCAGCACGACACCTGGGAGACAAAGCATGTTAGAGTCCACAGTATTAAGTTCCCTGTACGCGAACACGCTAGCATTACTCACTACAGGAGGTTGGACTGATTTTGCTGGACCAGATTCCGCTGCGTTAGGGACACCCTGCAGGAACGGGTGAGGATAAGGGAAGGGCATATACGGATACTGATAATTAGTCCTCATTGGTGGTGCTGGCATCTGAGCACCCGCTTGCATCTGCCAAGCAGCCTGCATGAAAAAGGGGGGAGTAGGATAGGGGGGCCAGTGTGCAATAGGGTAAGCTGAAATATTGCCTCTGTCCTGCTATCAAGGATACCGCAGAAGCCATTTGAGGTGTTGGAGCCGGACCACCTGAACTTACATCTGAAAAAAGAGGCCCTACTGGGCTTGCCATGGGATGTGAGCCACTGGGAAAATGAATATTTCTTCCAACCGGTGTGTCAGGAATCCAGTTGGGGGATGATTGTACAGAATGGCAGCGCTGAGGAGAGAGGGATGGTGCAGCTACCCCAGCAAGGCTATCCCCACACCTGTCACCCTGCGTGCCCTCCTGCCACCTCCAGGCACCTCCCCTGGCCCTAGCATACCTTATTGATGGAGCAGCCCCACGGGGTTCATCATCATTTTTGGCAGAGGATGAATCCCTAGGGAGAGCAGATCCAGGAGCGCGCTGTGAACGCAGCTCCCTGGCTCTCAGATTCACATCAGTGAGGTTGCTGGGAGCGAGGTCCACCTGCCGGACTCCGCGGCTGACCCCGGCCCCGCCTCCCACGGGTACCGGAGTTGCCGCTGCTGACTTCGGCCGCTGAAGGATTCAAGATGGCGGTCGGCACCCAGACTTCCGGTGATGTCACTGGCCGAAAAAGTGCCCTCCAGCGCGGAATCCGACGGACTTTGGCTAACCAAATCAGTGGCCTGTGTGAGTGTGTCCCACAACTGAGGAGTTTATATGTCCTCATGCTTAGGGACAGCCCCCGGTTTCATTTTCCATTATTTTTCATAATATTTAGCTTTATGTCACGTAGCTTAAAATGACAAATTTAGTATTCAATCAAATGACTTCCATCTCCCATAACCCCTATCACCTTTTGATGCACCATAATAGGTGTCCTTATTTTTTATTTTCTTAATAAGTTAAGTAGTGCTTGAAAGCAAAATAAAATACAGGTTGTTGCTTTAGTTGGGGTGACTGATGCCAGCTAGTTAATAAGGTCTCCTATATATATATATATATATATATATATGTGTGTGTGTGTATATTATAAGGACACAATCCTGCCCTTCTATCAAGGTTAACTCTAATAATAACTACATTACGCCATTGACATTCTCTGAGGGGGAGGAGGTTGTTTTTTGAGGGGCTATTTTGCAGAATACACTAAAAGTTTGACCTGTCCATAGAGAGTTGTCTGTTGGTGCAGTATGTCAAATTTTACAGAAAAAAAATGACAATGAAAAATCTAAAATAGTTCATTGTGAAATATGTTGCCATTTTGTTTTCATACTTTTCTAATAAATCATATCTTTTGTCAGTTTTTTGGGAAGGCAGAACTCAGTGTACAGGGCTTTCTTCTTTACAATAGCAATTGTAATAGCTAAAATAATATTCCAGAGGAGTGCCTTTGGGGGCAAATGCCCCTTTATAAAGTGACAGCTCTGGGTGTTCTCAGGCTTCACATAAAAGGATGAAGACAGAAAGGAGGTATAGATTTAGCGCTACTTAAACCTTATGCAGCCTATATATAAGTTGTAAGAGAGTGGATCTCCAGAAGAAATACACTATAAAACCAAATAGAAACAACTAAATATTGGCGCTAGGTGTCAAATACAGAGTAGACAATGTATCTATTTACAAAAATAAGTCCACCAGGATTTCAATAATTATGAAGATCACAGATAAAACAAGTTCTTCTGACAACAAACGAAACTCCAGCAGGTATTTGAGAAGCAGTATGCTGCAGTAGTCTAAGGGTAATCTATATGGAGTAGTCACACTGTCCAAGGGAAACTCCAAATATTGGCCCAGATCCAGAGCAACGCTTATGAGCGAATTTACGCGTGATGGACATGTAAAATTGCGTTTTGGTAAGTACTGCGCATGCGCATCATAGAAAATACGCTCCATAACGTAGCGTAAATGTGCACATATGGGCCGTTCACGTGTGTCGCGTAAATCCATACTTGTTGGAGCGCCAATTTTACGTGAGTCAAAAATAGGTCTAAAATACGCTATGTAGGCGGGGTTTGTATTTAAAGTGTACAATATGGGCGTGCTTAGTGGCGTAAATACGTGTTGCACATACGTATGTGAGCGGATCACATCGGTTATGTGAGCAAAAGTTAAGGTAGGGTCTGGAAAGCGGATTTGGGACAAAATACGTACATTCAAGGGTTGTGCCAAGGGGAGTGTATAGAAGGTACGCACGCGTAAATACGCTACGCGAGTATACGTATTGCAAGTGGAGTTCTGGATCTACCCCATTATTCTTATACCTTGACACAGTATCAGTCAGAAAAAGCAAACCACATTTAGACAAGAAGCATCTTACAGTTAGTTTCAGAAGGTAGGACACAGTTCACTCCCTTTGATCGCGATCATGCAGGCTTGTATCACTATCCCACGTGCTGGGGGTATAGTGTCTCCTAATCACTTGCTTCCTGTCATTTGCACTCATGCATTCCACCAGGGACGAGGAAATAAAAGGGTGAGCACCTGATCGTGCAGATCAATTTAATTTATTACTTCAGATAATAGATAAATATATGCTCACAAAATCCGTGTGACATATAAGTAAAATATGTCAAAACAGGCTTATTAGTGTACACGGGAGATGGTGGATCGTACCCAAACTTTAAAGGCACACAGACCCTGAATCACAATTCCGTATCTCGACACTATGAAGTTCAGTCATGAAGATAACTCTAAAATGCACCAAAATTCACTTAAAAGGAGCAAGATGATTGACTTCTCTCTCGCAGATTTTGTTCTGTGTTCTAGCAGGAAAATCAGTCATGTCATCTACTCCTGGTGTGATGGGGAATGTTTAGGGTTGAGGGGGCCAGACAGTGTAAATATTTGATTTGTTATCCCTCTAATAATAAAGGTTTACAACGGGGTTGCCTTCTTTTTATCGCTTCCCTCTGGGAGATCTTAGAGGGAAGAGATTGATGCTGGTATGGGGGCACAGCTTAACAACATGAATTATGAAAATGGCATCATTAGGCCCCACCCCCTGTCCATCAATACTGTAATTAATATTGTTCCAGGGGAGTGCGGACCTTGATGATAGAAATCAGGTCATCGGGTCCCACCCATACCTAGTAATACTGTGGATTACTATAATAACAGGCAGGGGGAGATTTGCCGTCTCTCCCAGAATACCAGTAGCACTGTCCAAATCCTGGTTTCTAATCTTCTAAAGGGCTGTAGCAGGCTACTTGTTATATCCAGCACTTGAAATGTAAAAGGCTTACTGGAGCATTGCTTTGGGCTGCTGCAGTCTGTGCTGATTCCTGTGACAATGGGTCTGATCCAGACCTACGCCGATGCGTTGTGCTTACTAAAGCACAGCGTATCGACGTTCACTTTCACCGACACTCCCCCTGTGTGGGCGTATGCACCCTACTTACGCCGGCTGAAGGCTACCCTAACTTCAGCCAGCGTAAGGAAGGGGCTATACGCTCGCACAGGAGCGTAAGGAAGGGGCCAAACGCTCGCACAGGAGCGTATGGCCGCTTAGGCCGCCCTCCCACCCTCATTTAACTAGCTCCCCCCGTCCACCTACACTAACCTGAATGTAGGGACGCTGGGGGACGTTACCTCCAGCGCCCCTACGGCGCTGCTACGGACGCCCGATCCACGCTGATCTTACACTTACACCCGCTGTCCTAGCGGCGGGCGTAGGTCTGGAAAAGGCCCAATAACCCCAACCCTATCCCTAATTCTAAACCTAAACCTAAACTTAAAACAAAAGAAATTAGAAGATTAGTTATGTGGCCATGCTGGTGTATACTTAAATTACTGGATGCTCTATTTTTTTATCAATTAGATTAGAGTAAATATATAAATAATTTAAAACCTAAATAAGATAATATATCAACAATAACATTTCTAAAATATAAAATATAAAACCTCCAATTGTTCATAGGTGGGTAGACAAATTCATGAATAAATGTCCATCACTCTAAATAAAAACTAACTGACTGGTGTGCCATGCAATAATAATCCTCAGCAGTCAGGACAGTCTTATTATCTCCATCAATATGTCCATAAAAACCCTAAACTTTTCCCTTATTCTAATCCTAATCCTTACACTTAATCCTAATTTCAACCATTACCACTAACTAGGGAAGCAAAGCACAGCACAGCGCATGGGTACAGCAGTCAAAACTAGGACTCCCAGCAGTGTACCTGTGCCAAAATATATCTTTTTTTAAATGTGCCTAAAATAATACAGCCGACAACAAGCTGCAGGCTGCAACCCTTTTTAAATAGTGTTTGCTAAAAAAGCAACAAATTCCCCTCTCTCTTTATTTGCCTAAAAAATAAAAAAAATATATTAAATATATTTTTATAGAAATAAGAAATGAAAATAAAAAGAAAAGATGGATTTCTCTTTAATGTAGGACTTTAATTGTTTTAATTGTCACCAATTTCTAGTGCACCAGAGTAAAATAGCATTAGTGTTTGTGTATGTTTGTGTGTGTCTGTGTATGGGGGAGGGGCGTCTGGGGTGGTGTTTGTGTGTAAATATATAAGAAAGTATATAAAAAGCTAACGCTAGGAAATTCCATAAACAGGAAAACTTTGCGACTTAACACCTTTTAACACCTTTTAAACATTACCACTTCAACTTTCAAAACACACACACACACACACACACATATTTATAGACGTGTAACTGATAGTGGGTAAGGACATGTTTGACATTTATTCAAACAGGAATGTGGATTGTACATAAGGACTGCAACCAGCCTTTACTGTGCAAATTTCATCCCTTCACACTCCTACAGTGCGAAAGGGCTTCGAGTTCTAGCTCTAACTATTACTGTTAAATACAGATCTGGCCCTTGAACAGTATCATAAGAGGGTGTTTTTTGATCTTAGTGATCGCAAAAAATTTCCCCTTTGCATTATTCAAGAGGCATCCAGACCCTGTATTGTCAAACATCATCACTATCAGTTCACATTCCTTGTGGTCCAGGTTGCTCCACCATATAGCACAGTGTGAGCTACCGCAAATTTATAATTATTTGCTTCTTAAAGGGTATATAATAAATGGAAATATATATATTGACAAGCTCTTTTGTGCAGTAACAGACACAAATATTGCAATTCTAACAAAAATAAAAACATCCAGTGGCCAAAATATTTTAAAGAGGATATTGGTTTTCTATTACTTCACTTTGTAAATGCAAAAAATAAAAATGATATTCCATGGCAGTAAGAGTTTTAAGACAGAAAAGGTATATTGATGTATCATTTGAAATTAAGTATTGCGTCTTCCTATAAGAACTACTGTATGACAAACCACTAAGGGTCCCTTAGCATTTAGATAAATATGCAATGTTACAAAAGGGATAGAGCAATCACATCTAGAATGAATCAAATGGATTGAACATAAGACAATGAGGAATCAACCAGAATTGTAGTTATAGGGATAAATTGTGGAATGAGAAATGTAATTGGTTCTCATGTCCAAACAAGATACACTGAGATTACAGACATCTTGAATTACAGGCTAGCCCTGCAAGCTTCTAAAGATTTGTCAAACAACCTAAAAATCAATTACCCTGTGTGTTGTCACTAATTTTTTCATTGAATTGTTAGGTTTCACTTCTTTCTATTTGTCAGTCTTCCTATGGTAATAGACTTTGAAACAGAGAGTTCATGCTGTATGGTTGCCACAGTGCACTCCTTTTAATCTTCATTGCTGTCACTAAGTAATCTGACCAATTTACTCTCCAGTTACCACCAGCTTCTTAAGATAGGTGAATGAATGGAAAAGAAAAGTGACAAATTTAGCGAAATTCATCCTTGATAAACTGTGAAGTGCTTTGTCTGTAAATTCAATATTTCCAGTTGGTTATCTAAAATATTCATATGGGAGCAGAATAAAATGTATTCAATGACAAATTGATCAAAGTAGATTTGTTATTTTATTAGTTGCATACATACCGCTGAAGTTAAAGGAGACAAACCTTTCAAATATTTTAAATATATTTTTTTTAGCTTTGTTGATGCCTTAAGGCAACCCTGGCACTCGGCTCCTTTCTGGTTTGATGTCATTTGTTTCTTAAGGTTACAGCTGCTATAATATCACTTACTAGTTTACTTTAGACATTATTATTATTATTATTATTATTATTATTTGTTTTAATTTTCTGTATGAATTTATCACATATATTAAAAATAGTAAGCAGCAGACCTCTGTGTGGGGAAGGTTGCAGGTTGTTCAACAATGATTTAGAAATCAGTATGTAGAAAATTAAATATAATGAAATATGTGATAATTTTAATGTACTTTATAAATTAAATACATTTAAAAAAATAGTACCAAATGGCATTACTTAAATTTATAGATTTAGTTAAAATTATAAAAATAATTTCCTATACATGTTTGTATGTGTCAAATGGATTTTTACTTTTATGCTTTACAATGAAATAAAACTCCTAAAAAATGTATATAATTTTTGGAATAAAAAAACAAAACTATTTATTTATGTATTTTTAAATGTCTGAACTGAATGTGTATAAGACAGTAGAGTGCTATTCAGGCAAAAAATCACTATAGTTTAGTGTATGACAAGAAATTAGTTTTAAAACATACCTGAAGCTTTAAATTAACCTTTTACTAATTGTAACGTGTTTTAACTAAAAAGAGGGCAATTTAATGCCCTAAGCTGGTGCAAATTTTTTGTTGGAATCTGACCTGCTCGCAGCAGCTCTAAACCACCAATTTTCTAATTGAAATATGGGACCGGATTCAGAGTAGCGCATCCGTGTGAAAATCACATGGAAGCGCTGCTTTTTTACAAACTGCGCATGCGCAAAATGCGGAAAGAAGTCGTATTGCTGGCGGAGTTTAGTGTATCCGCCAGCATACGATTCTGTGTGGAAAAAGGGGGGTGCCAGAATATTTAAATGAGAAAAGCTCTGCTTTTCTCATTTAAATATTTTGTGCACGGCAGTCCGGTGGCTGCTTAACAAGCCCTACGCTTGCACCATCTCAGGGATGGTGTAAGCATAGGGGCAGCTCACTGGAGCTGTATAAAAAAGAGACAAGTAAAAGAAAACAAAAAAAACCTTATTTTTTGTTTAAAATTAACCCCTCCACCCGCACTCGCCACCGCAATCAATGATAAAAAATAAATCCCTTCCCCCGCCCGCCTGTTAAAAAAATAAAAAAATACAGTACAGCCCAACAGGAAATGCTGCTGCTAGTAGAACTACAAGCGCAAGGATGCCCATGAATGACAAGGCATGCTTACGCTAGTAGTACTACTATGGTCAGCATGCCCGATACCAAATCAATACATATGCCCATTTCTGTAAATAAAAAAAAAACTACTGTGCCCTCTCCATAAATACCAAGTAAACGTTCAGGTGCCCCCCAAAAATATTAAGTTAAAAATTAGTGGTAATACCCATGCCCTTATTTAAACAAAAAAACAGTGCCACATAAATATTGATCAAAAATTGCCACATGTGCCCCACTAAAATCTAAAGAAATAAATTAAATTCAAGAGACCTGTCCCCTTCTTTTAAAAAAATAAAACAGTGCCCTCATAATGAAAATGATAAAAATCGCCACATCTGCCCCTCAAAAAATAAATCATATAAAAAATGCCCATAAAATGTCCCACAAATAAATAAAAAAATACTTACCTGCTCTGATGGGGTCCAGTCTTGTAAGCTTTTAATACGGGGATTTGTCCTTGGCATAAAAAAAACCCAATACAGACGTCACAAATTATGTCCTGCCAAAAAAAAACCAATACAGACGTTGCAAATTATGTCCTGCACGCAGGACATCCCAGCGCTAATGACAGTTGCACTGTCATTGGGGTATACTTATACCCTCTGCCAGCATGGGAATCTTGGGTAATATCACAATATAAATCGTTATTTCCCATGCTGGCAGAGGGTATAAGTACACCCCAATGACAGTACTGTATTTTTTTTTTAGTTTTTTAACATAGGTTGCGATGGGGCAGGTGGGGGAAGGGATATTTTTTTATATAGGTTGCGGCGGGACAGGTGTCTTTATTTATGTAACATAGGTTGCGGTGGGACAGGCAGGGGGAAAGGGTTTTTTTTAGATAGGTTGCGGCGGCGGGCAGGCGGAGAAGGTTTTTTTTGTTTACAAATGTTAAAAAAAAAAACTACGATCGGAGCAATTAAGGCTCCGACAGGACAGTCAAGGCACATCCGCATACTACTCTGAAGTAGCACCCTACGTGCTATTCAGAGTGGGCTATAGGATGCACGCAAGCGCAAACTAGCTTGTGCGATTCCGCATCGCACAGGCACGGATCTCTGAATCCGGTCCTCCTTGAAACACTCTCTTCTACTAGCTTAGAGCACATAAATGTATACACAGGCAGATGGGTAGCTTTGCATTTGAATTTCTGTGCTAGCTCCTATTTTGCATTTGTACAGTGCAAATATCGGTTTAATTTACTAGAAAAAAATAGGTGTAATTGCTGCTCTGGATCAGACCCTGTGTGTTTTTTCAAAGGGACCTAACTCACTTAGAGGCACCCCTTAAAACCTTTAAAATAGCTATTGTAGACCCAGTAACAACCCCTAGCATCTTTGTGTCTCAGAAATGCTTACAAAGTTATAGAAAAATTGTTGCTGCTATTCTCTGTTTAATAAAAATAAAGACATATTAGTTATAAACATTTGCAAATTGCATATTTTATTGTAGTTGGTCCTAACCATTTTGTGTGACAAACATTTTATTCCTTTCCTACAATATATTTCTGCAAAGTACTGAGGTTAATATTTAAATGATATAATTCCCTATCTTTGTTTTATTTTCAATGTTTTATTCTTGGAACCAAAAGAGCCTTCTAGCTAAATTTTACAGATATTTTTAAATTATATTTCCTATTTATTATTTTTTAGCCTACATGATGTTCAAATGCAAATTAGATTAGTTATAATGAACACTTCCACTGATAAGTCCTCCACCCACAAATGATTTCGTACAAATATAACTACATTGAATTGAAATTCAAAGAATGATGACTAAAATAAATTGTGACTCATATATAACAATAAATGTATTCATCATTTAAATCCTACCAGCTGACCGTTGCCTAGCAACGTCCCACATGACCTGTGCTTGTAAACAAAGCAGGATACCTGTGCACCCCTCTCCCCTTGCGCTGCCTGCAATCTTTTCCACCGTTACAGTGCAGGGGTGCCACATATTTATTTATTTTAACATAGGTTGCGATGGGGCAGGCGGGGGAAGGGATATTTTTTATATTGGTTGCGGTGGGACAGGCGGGGGAAGGGGTTTATCTTTTATATAGGTTGCGGCGGGCAGGCGGAGAAGGTTTTTATTTTACAAATGTTAAAAAAAAAACATACGATCGGAGCAATTAAGGCTCCGACAGGTTTTTGACAGTCGGATGTGCCTTGCACATTTGCATACTACTCTGAAGTAACACCCTACGTGCTATTCAGAGTGGGCTATAGGATGCACGCAAGCGCATCCTTGAAATTAGCTTGTGCGATTCCGCATCGCACAGGCACAGATCTCTGAATCCGGTCCTCCTTGAAACACTCTCTTCTACTAGCTTAGAGCACATAGATGCATACACAGGCAGATGGGTAGCCTTGCATTTGAATTTCTGTGCTAGCTCCTATTTTGCATTTGTACAGTGCAAATATTGGTTTAATTTACTAGAAAAAAATAGGTGTAATTGCTGCTCTGGATCAGATCCTGTGTGTTTTTTCAAAGGGACCTAACTCACTTAGAGGCACCCCTTAAAACCTTTAAAATAGCTATTGTAGACCCAGTAACAACCCCTAGCATCTTTGTGTCTCAGAAATGCTTACAAAGTTATAGAAAAATTGTTGCTGCTATTCTCTGTTTAATAAAAATAAAGACATATTAGTTATAAACATTTGCAAATTGCATATTTTATTGTAGTTGGTCCTAACCATTTTGTGTGACAAACATTTTATTCCTTTCCTACAATATATTTCTGCAAAGTACTGAGGTTAATATTTAAATTATATAATTCCCTATCTTTGTTTTATTTTCAATGTTTTATTCTTGGAACCAAAAGAGCCTTCTAGCTAAATTTTACAGATATTTTTAAATTATATTTCCTATTTATTATTTTTTAGCCTACATGATGTTCAAATGCAAATTAGATTAGTTATAATGAACACTTCCACTGATAAGTCCTCCACCCACAAATGATTTCGTACAAATATAACTACATTGAATTGAAATTCAAAGAATGATGACTAAAATAAATTGTGACTCATATATAACAATAAATGTATTCAAAGTGTTTGTGCAAATAAAACTCATTTATGACCATGACCAAGGTTACTATTGTATTGTTTGCAGTGAGAATATGGTAAATACATTACTAAGTACTACAATATTTATATATATTAAAAAAAAAAAAAAAACCTCTAGATTTAGGGAAAAAATTATCTTTGCAGCTGAAGTACAGAACAAAATGTGATTATTTATGGTTGGTGGTACTTTTTAGAACAGGCTGTGCTATATTTTCATCTACATCTGACATGAATAAATCAGAGCTGTCGGAACAATGTGTCTAAAAATGAATTGAACCATTGAATTAACACTGCCTTGGCATTTTGTTACTAATTTTGCAATGTTCAGTAATATCTATCAACTTCATATGCTATATTTAACAACTTTTGTTCATTTATACTAATTTACCTCCCTCACTACTAACTGATGACTATTTTGTCTTTTGTGTTAGTAGCATAGGCGTATCTATAATGGGTGCAGGGTGTGCAGTGCACACGGGTCCCTCAGAACAGGGTGCCTGAGGCATGCATCCTGCACCCTGGGTTGGCAGGGGAAGGGGGGCCATTCAGCATCTATTTCTTTCCTCTAAGATCTTCCAGAGGGAAGAAATAGATACCATATTAGTCCCCCTTCCCCTGTGGTGCGACTGTCCTGATTAGCGGGCCGAAAAGGGGATGGGGCCTAGAGTCGCTGAAAGGAGGCGTGGCTTACATCGTCATTAAGCCCCGCCCCCTTTTTGGCCCGCGAATCTGGGCAGTCCTGTCTCAGGTAAGGGGGGGGGGCCATGTGCAAATCCTGCACAAGGGCCCCCTCACTTCTTAAAACACCCCTGGTTAGTAGATTTAATTTTTGCCTCTTGACAATTGGCCTGATTTAAAAATATGTACAACAAACAATTTACGCTTACCAGATGCATAAGCACTCCTTGATTTGATGTTAGTGTCTACAACATCGCCAGAGGGCCCAGGTGCGCATCTTTAAGATGTGTCAATCTCTTTAAGTTGTTGAATGATGATGTTCAAACATATTTCCATATAACCCATCATAGTATCCTGGAAATAGTTTAGAGGGACAATGATTATTATTGTTTATTTATAAGTTGCTACAAGGTGTCTGCAACACCATTCCTATTGTGGCTTTATCAATTTTTTTTTATATGTCATTGAATGGAGTGTCTGTATATAGCAATCTGGGGAGAGTAATTATATCTAAACTGAAATATTGTAAATTATAAGTGTTACTAATACAACAAAAATCCAAATAGAAATATTGTTTTATTATAATTAAACCCAACATTTACATATGTTTATATACATGTTAGTTCAACAAAAAAATGTTACAACAAATCAAAACCTAATTCTTCTTGTTTTTATTTCACCTTTTTTATCCACTGTTAGTGCAGACATTTTCCCTCCCGTTTGCTGTGGATGTTCCTGGTGCCATGGAGACAGAGTGGTCCCTGGATTCAATATGTTCATCAAAGCGTGATATGAACCACTCCATCTCCCACTGGTGCCTCAGTATCACCTGAGAAATTGCTAGAATAAGTCATTGTGCTGCTAAAACCCCATGCACAATCTCTCCAGCAGCATATTCTGCTGCTCAACCATGTTCTGGGTTTCCACAAGTTGCTCCAGCACAGATGACAGAAAAGGCTGAGCGGCAGTAGTGGAGGGTTATTGTGTGCCTGGTGACACTGACCCAACTTCCTTGGTTGCCTGTGGAGATATTTCTAAGGAGAGTGAGTGGAAGTGGACCAGTGTCTTTCTGGATTCCTGTTATGCCTATTATATAAGGGATACAAAATGAAAAACACAAAATGGACATTTTAAAGTAGAAGAAACACATGCCTTTTTAAATAATACAACAATATATTTATTTGCAATACTTATATATTGTAATATATTAGGTTTTTTTTACAACTACATGGGGGCTTAATGTGCAAATACATGGGGCCTGATCCTGAACTACGAGTAAGAACGGCTTTTCAGCCGATCTGCGCATGCGCCAGGCAGATGTTGCCCGGCGTTGCTATGGCAACGCCCGATCGTGGATCGGGCGTCCTTAGCAGCGCCGTAGGGACACTGGAGGGGACGTCCCCCAGCGTCCCTACGTTCAGGTTAGTGTAGGTGGGCAGGGGGAGGTAGTTAAATGAAGCTGGAGGGGACGTCCCCCAGCGTCCCTACGTTCAGGTTAGTGTAGGTGGGCGGGGGGAGGTAGTTAAATGAGGGAGGGAGGGCGGTGTAGGCGGCCATACGCTCCTGTGCGAAGGGTAGCCTTCAGCCGGCGTAAGGAAGGGGCCATACGCCCGCACAGGGGGAGTGTTGGGGTAAGTGAACGCCGATACGCTGTGCTTTAGTAAGCACAGCGCATCGGCGTAGTTCAGAAAATGTTACTTTTAAGTCTCATACTATGTACAATTAACACACATGTTTAACTTTTAATATGTCATTTTCTTACAATTATACACAAAAGAATACACACCAGGGGATAGATCATCCTAACATTTACCCTAACCCTCCATGCCCACAGCCAGGGGCGGAACTACCATTGGTGCAAAAGGTGCAGCTGCACTGTGGCCCATGCTGATACAAGGGCCCACAGCCGTCATCACCACACCACCGAAGCTTCCCACTGGGTTACCTGGAATATCATCAGGACCAAAGCATATTTTTTGTACCTGGGCCCACAACTCGCTAGTTCCGCCTTTCCCCACAGCCTAACCCTAATGCTCAATGATCTGCAATCCAAACGTAACACTTCTTACCCCACAGCCTGTCTCTGTCCCCTAAAGCCCTAACCCTATACCCGTTGCAGTCCCTGCATTCTATCCTAATTGCAGTTGTTGCCTTCATTATTGAGAATGGAGAAATAGATAAACTTTCCCAATATTAATTTTCTCATCTTGGTCTACTTGAAATAATGACAGCAGCTATTCATTTGATGACTGTATCATGTTTGAAATAGGGCTATTCTAACCGACAACCGCATCCTATTTCTATGATAGGTACACAGTATTAAAAATACAGTTTTGAAAACTTCATTGTGGAAAAAAATGAATGTTGCTGAATAACATAGATTTATTGCTTGTCTACAAAAACATGTCAATCATGCAACATAGAAACATTTCATAGACATCAGCAATGATAACTTTGATTTAAAAGTACCAATAAAAAAATAGCTTAATGAAAAGGTTCCAAAAAAAAAAAAAAAAACATTAGACTGGTGGTTTATAATATGGATGTGTGTAAAGAAGTTAACATAATCTTGTTTTAATTTTTTTTTATTTTTTTTTTTAACAATCACAGATTTATCTGCCTTTAAGTACAGTTCTTATAATGTACATTCCTTTATGTGCTACCATATCAACCTTCTCAACCTGCTTATAAGTAAATAAGCATATTTCTTCCCCTGAGAGCAATATTGTTGTACAATCATGCACTCCTTTATCATGGGTAACAAAGTAATATCATCTATTGATTATGAAGATAACAAACTGTTGTACATTGGTGTGGGTACTTATCATTTGGGCACACTGTAAAATAACAAACAGTGTTGGTTTTATTAACGTTCGCCATAAAAATGATTGCTTGCACATGTAGGGGCTGATCCAGACCTTGGGCCAGACTCAGATCTAGACCTAAGTGCATTTTAAGTACGATCTCGTAGCGTATTTACAGATTGTAAGTACTATGCACTCCCCCGGGCACTCCCCTCAATTGCACGTAATTTACAAGTACTTTTCCTTGCGTAAGTATGGTCGTACGTAATGGATGGTCACACGTAACGGCCTAACCCCGGCCGATACTGTATAATTTAAATGCCTCTGTCCACCTACAAAGCTATCTGCCCATCATATGGATGATTCACCCCTTCGTACGTATTTAAGAGGAAGGTGCATACGATCAGAGATACGATGCCTAACATCTGCCGTGCGCATGCGTAGTACATACAAAAAGTTGAAGTTACGCAAGCAATAGCGTAGATACGCTTTCGGGATAAACTCAGAATCTGGACCCTTGAGACTAAGGGCAAAACACGTGCAAGTGTAGACCTGAGTAAAACCATGCAAGGGGATGTGCATTTAAACAGTGAAAACAGCATATAAACAGTGAAAATAGAATTACATTTGAGAGGTGAACTTTCCTTGCTCAACTCTGATTTACAGATTAATCATAATGCTTTAAGTATGTATGTGACTATACATATATGTATGTATATATCGCAGACACAAAGGAAGCACATGGTAGCTGGGAAATGTGGTCAGTGTTTAAAGTGTCATATGCGCAATGCAACATTTTTCCGTGATTTTTGGGAGTGTAGAAAAATAAGAAAATTTTGGGATAAAATCCTGGCATTTATAAACTCCATTTAAGATCTACACTTACTAAAAAGTTGTTTTGCTTTATATATTTAATTTACGGATTGGATGGATTTTCCTAAAGTTAGGGAGAATACTCCTCTGCTATTCAGTAATAGTTACGGTAGCGAAGAGAGTGATATTACAAAATTGGGTTAAATCCTCACCACCCTTCTTATATATGGTCAAAAACATATTGTTAGATCTTATATATATGGTTAGAAGAGCAACACTTCCTGACATAGAATCAGGGGTATCTTGCTTTTATAGGATATGGGGGTATTATATTGAATCTCTCTCCCCTGATCAACGCGCTAATATTATGTCAACTTTTGAATTTACTCAGTGGTCGCTTCTCAGAAATCTGAGCACTTAGATTATGTTTCTGTTTAGTGTGGGGCGGGGCTAGTGGAGTGGGATCCTCTTTAGTTACTTATAGTTAGTAAGTTGTTATAAGTATATTAGCTTTATGTTATTACTAAATTGTCTACAGTTACTTATCAATGAATAGGTTATTTCACCTTTTAGTCCAATTAAAATACGGCTGCAATTCTTTAACCGCATGGTAGGCATTGGAAAAATAATGGATCAAAAGCAGTGAAATACCCTGTCATATCATATTTGTTATACTTTTTTGATGTATTATACTGTAGCCAATACTGTACCTGTATAATTTGTGTCAAGCAAATTGTATTTATAAGCTGTAATGTTCTTAAAATTGTAAAAACTTGAAATTCAATAAAAAGTTTTGATCAAGTTTAGACCTGTAGACTGCCCTTAAAAAAAGGTGTCATCGTAGTTCTGGATCAGCGCCATTGTAGATGATCCAAAGTTTGAGAAAAACAACAATATCAGATGCAAGTGTACATATGGACAAACCATATTGCAAAATGACTGGAGCTAATTAATAAAAAAATAATTTTATACATAAAAAATACTTTAATTATGCACAAATGACTCAAATACTGCCTTGTTTTATGTTAAAAGATGTCTTTTTTTTTTATGTCTAAAGAAACCTTTTATTTTTTTATTCAGTTTTCATGGTTTTAATTTGCCTGCAATGCAGTTTAACATTTCCACCTGTTTATGTGTAAACTCTTAAACTCTAGATCAGTTTTGTTTTGCATGAGTAAGACCAATGTAACAGAGCCTAGAGGCAACAAAACATTGGACCGGATCCTAACTTAATAACGTGGGCCCACTTCCACACGCAAAGTGTTTAAGTGGGCTCTATGGACTGTAGGGCCCTCCGGCTGTTATATTAGTTTTAATAACGAAACTAAGTTCCATACCATGACTTTTAAGTAATGAGGGGCTATGCTTCCCCTCTGCCCACAGAGTTGGGCGGGGAGAAGCATTTAAATTGTACAGTGTGGGATGGGAATCACACTTATGCACGGATCTGTGGTCAGACAGACCATTTGTGCCATCTATTGATTGCTTTTTTGACTTGTTTTTCACATAGTATATATCAGTTGCCATGGCCACCGGGGGTGCATGGTCACGTTGTTCGCGGACATGCCTCTTCCTATTTCCGGTCCACGGGTCCAGCGCTCCACGGAGCCGATCGGTGTCAGTTCTCACAGGTGGGGTAAGTTAATGTTTGTA
>WWET01000475.1:584626-599216 GCA_011038615.1 Limnodynastes dumerilii
ATATATATATATATATATATGTATGTATGTATGTATGTATGTATGTATGTATGTATGTATGTATATATATATATATATATATATATAAAAGAGACTTTTTTTGTCTGATCCAGAATTATAAAATAAAACAGGTTACTAATTTACGCGTAGAATCCAGTGTCCATGGGGGGTGGACCCACCCCACTCACCATGCAAATGCGTGGACCCACCCCATCCTCTATTCCTACAAGCTATGCATGGTGGGTGGGCATAGGTATTTAAATTGTACAATAAGGATTTGCTAAGACCTTACATACAACCCAGTATTCCGCACGGAAGGGTTTCCGTATGGAGGAAATAAGGGGGAAGAGTACTGATTCACTTAATATGGGATAGCAAAATCCATACAATCATAGCCGCAGGGCTGCAAATGTATGGAATTTGCACTTAGGTCTGAATACAGCCCTTTGTGTGAAATTGGATTCTTTTGAGGGAATGGAACTGTCAGCTTTGCGAGCTTGACTCCTCCCCACTATGGCTGCTGCATTGTACTATTTTGCCTTGTATGTGAAGCCTGTTATAACAACACAGAAACAGATTGTTCCTGCAGTATTAATAAATCGACAACGTTATTTAAGCTTCTTTTTCACACATTATTGTGGCCTAACCTTCAAAACATCAATCACTTTTGTGACTTTGCTATACTGCTAATAATTGCAGTCACGACCTCTTATTTATATTTATTAAAAAGATCAGTAAATAATTACATCTAACTCATTATATATAAAAGGGAGAGTTATTTACCCTTATATTTATTTATAAAATACATTGACTACCTCATTACCTCACTTGTAATTTTTTTTGCTTTATTATATATTTATTTTGTTTTATATAGTACCAAAACCCTAACCCTAACAGTAACATCTGCGCATGATCTGTTTGTCTCCTCTTCACTTCCCTAAACTCCATAAGGTTGTGGGGGGGGCACATATAAGTTTAACAGTGTGGGCTGGTTTTAAGAGCTATGTGCGGATCAGCGGTTGTATGGACCTCTGATCTGCATGGAACACTTAAGAGAGAGGGTAGGGACAGGGGGGCGTTTATTCCATTCTTCCGAGTAAGCTACCAAACCTGAATCTCGCCTTATGCCTTGTATGTTATTGTACACTTAGGGCCAGATTTACTAAGCCTGAGGTTTGAAAAAGTGGAGATGTTGCCAATAGCAACCAATCAGATTCTATCTGACATTCTCTAGCATGTAATAGGAAAGTGAGAGATAAAATATGATTGGTTGCTATGGGCAACATCTCCACTTTCCCAAATCCGCAGCTTATTAAATCTGGCCCTTAATGTAATAACTGTAGTTTTGGTACAGCCTATATACGTGAGCTTCAGTTGTACTTATGCAATTTATAGTGACATTGAGGTTAGATTTATTATATTAATACTATTAATATATTAAATAAACATTTTAAAATTGGTTGGAAAAAGAACACCAACTACCTAGATAGCAGCATGTTGGCTGAGTGATTAGAACTTGCATCTCATAGTGCTGAGGTCATGAGTTCGATAGAACCTATTTGTGTGGGGTTTGTATAGTGTCTTCATGGGTGTTCTCTGGGTACTCTGGTTTTCCCCTACACTCCAAAGACATGTTGGTAGGTTAATTGGCTTCTGACTCAACTAAACCTAGTCTGTGTAAATATGTTAGGGAACTTAGAATGTAGTTTCAATGGGGCAATGGGAAATATACTATCTGTAGAGCACTGTGGAAAATTTGAGGCGCTATATAAAGAGTGTATATTATGCTCTTAGGTTAATTTTGAAACTTAATTTACAGAGACACTATATTAATAACAGAATAATAGATGGAATTTACATATTCGGCTCAGGTACCTCATTGATGCATAATACATATTTAATAGGAAAATGTCAATTTCTTATGATCACACAGCCTGTAATTTAATTATTTTACACATAGCTGCTGTTCATCATTCTGATTCTTATATTATAAGATAAATTTAAGATACTGTACTATGTTATCATATACAGCTTATTCATTATCAGAATACATGATGAATATGCTCAGGGCCAACAGAATAATGCATGCCAATGTCTTTTTCATATGTGAGAGATAAAAACTTCCAAGGATTAATCAAAATGACATCATGCAAAAAGTGAAAGACTGAAAAGTAAAAATTCCATCTTCTGTCTATATATTTAAAAACAAAAGGCCAGAAATGTACACAAATAATAAGATATTTGTTTTTTATTTACATATTGTAAAGAAAATATAATTTTACAAAACAAGACTTATTTATTTATGACTATAGCAACTGTTAATAATAAAAGGTTTATAATAGCAGGTAATTGATTCTATTTTATATTGGTTTCATATTATCTATGCTGTAAATTCTATATATTGATTATTCTTACATAACACTGACTGTAATAAAGCACAGTCAAAGTATATTTCGCTACTTTGTTTTAATATATTATTTTTGGTCATAAAAACTACAGAAACATGCCACATAATAACAAACCCTATTTATTTTATTGTCATATGATTATTATAAGAAATTAACTGTTATCGGACAGCCAATTGGAATTGAATGTTCTGGACTATAAAATTTAGATAAGTAGTGTTAGGTGGCCCAATAGCAGATGGAGGGTTCAGCCTAATATCCCCCTAGCCCAACCAAGAAAGTTCAACACCAACATAGAAAGGTCTACTGACCAAAGGCGCCCCCTTGAGACCGGTCTTCCAGCAAGAACACATAACTCTTCCCATTCACACTGTCACCCCAGCACCTGGAAGATGGCAGCTCCTATAGGACTCCACCGCTTGGGTATAATGTCCTCGCAAGGCTCATGGGTGATGTTGTTGCCAGACCAGTCCCCCCACCCTCCCCCCAACATCTCTATGCGCCAACAAACCCCCATAGCTGCTGACCCTCCATTGCTACCGCCCTACCATGCACCGGCTGACAAGAAAGGTTAAAGCACAAACAATATAACAAATTATACTACTGACCAGAATGCTAAAGGACAGAAAAACTGCCCACCCCACCTTTAAATAGCCCCCACTAAACCCCAACTACAGCCTGACCAACCCCTGCCTACCAATCCCTGACTAACGTAGCTAACCCACTCACAATGAACCCTGTCCTTACTGATGCTTGCTGACCCCCTGTCTGATGTTTATTCAACTGCAGCCCTATGGGGCTTTGTTTCTTTAATATTGAATAAAGTAGAAAATGTATACTTCTTTGTAAAACATTATTTATCTGCCCCTATATTATTTGCCTGTCCTTTGTACATTGGACACAAGACTGTTCTTGTTCATTATTAGGATACAAGAATTATAGTATGTTGATATTTCAACTTCAGCATTGAATATGTTCTTCACTGTGATAAGGGGATTTGTTGAATAGGCTCTACAAACATTTGGATTGCCACATAAGATAAATTCATAAAAAGAGCTGGAATGTTCCCAGTAAACAAAAAATTCAGGGCTACTTCTATAAATAAACAGAAAGTACAACAGTCTGTTTCCTAGCTTGTAGTAATGAAGAAACATTTTTCACCTCTTATGAAAACCCTAACAATGCTTTGTCATCAAGAATCAATTGCAAACATTAAAGGTGAAGGAAGGTGAAGCACTGAATTTAATGGACATATGTTTCACTCTAAATACCTATGTACAGTTTTAGTTTGACTTACGCTTGTAAGAGACTATTGGGTCTAATCCAGCATTTGAGAGTAATAGCAAACAGGTGGAATTGTACACCTCAACTGTTCAACAGTCACATATCACTGAGAGAACAGAATTCAATTTGAGACATGAAGTTTTCTAACTCTAAATAAAGATTAAACATAAAGCTATGCAGTACTTGAGACAAACAAACTGATTTTCCTAAATATAGAAAATAAAGATTAATTTGTACCCCTCACATTGTTTCCTGGGGTGTATATACACTTGCACCTGGGCAAAAAATGAACTAGGAGGGAAGGGAGCGATGAAACATCTCATATTTTTTCTAAACAATGGACCAGATCCAGACTTCCGCAAAATTAGTCCAAAATTGACACAATGGGCCAGATCCAGAGGTACTAGCGTATTTATGCTAGCCGGAGTCATAAAAACGCTATTTTGCTTGTACTGTGCATGCGCACGGCAATGTTACTCTGAATGTACATACCATCCTAGTATCAAGAGCGTGACTATGAACAAGGGGGCTTTGGAGGCAGGGGAGGGGCATTTAAATCATACTGTATGGGCGTGCTTAGGCACGTAAGTACGTGCAGCCATTACGGCCAACAGGAGTTATGCTTTGAAAAGTAAAGGTAGGGTTTGAAAGAGTAAAACGCCAAAAGTACGTATGACCGAGGGGATGACTAGGGGAGTGCATAGTAATTACAATCGTGTAAATACGCTACGCGTTGAAACGTAAAGGGAACGTAAGTCTGGATCTGGCCCAATGTACCAGAAAACCACATTCATTAGGATGTAGCAGGAGATCAGTCATTCTATACTATTAACTGACCTTTGCTTTATAGGATGTCTCCTGTACCTTTCCAGGCACAAACAGCTTCAAAGAGATTAAATACACAGAAAACATAGACAAACCTGATAAAATATGGGAAAAGCGACAAGGCTGTAAAAGGAAAAGGAATCAACTACTTTTATGTTAAATAATTAAAAAAATCATAGAACCATAGAAGAACTATTATACATTATAAAGTATAGTATATTACTATAGTATATTATTTACTAGAGATGAGCGGTTCGGGTTATTATCTGACAGATCCAAATTTGGTGTTACGAGTCAAACCAAGGCAGGGCTCGGATCTCCCCGCCAAGTTTGGATCGAGGCAAAACGCAATTTTCCCGGAAATGTCAGATCTTGAGATTTGCATTCTGCAGACTGAAATCTCTCGTTATTTGACGGCCATTTTGTGATTGGAGAGTTCAGGAATGCTGCTTTTGTGTTTGTGAGGGTTTATAAGGCACTCCCTCGTGATTCTGGAGCCATTTTAGATAGGAGATTGGTGGTAAAAGAATGTTCTGTGCTGTAGTTGCAGTAGAGACTGATAGAACTATTAACTCTTGTGAGGCAGTGATATTACTCTGCTGTTGTTACATAAGAACCCAACAGCCCTTATTAGGCCTCTCTTTTTATTGTAAAAATATAGGTGGCCAGGTGCACTGCACATTACACAGTGCAAACTGTATTTTTTAAAAGAAGCCACAACACTAATTTAGTGTAGTACTAGGCTAGCTATTTTTATCCAAGTAGTGGACTCATTAAGAAGAACTTTATTTTTTTTCCCATTGTTTTTAAATAAAATATTTACTTGTAGTGTGACTGCTCACTACTCAATTACACACTCTAGCAATTCTGTAGTGTAGAGTTTTGTACATAATACTGTTTTCCATTTTGCAACTACATTTTTCCTGTATTGTGGTTGAGGTATATTTTCATACATATACTAGTGTGAAATATGAATATATCCATTCTGTACCTGTTTTTGGTGCAGAGTCATTTTGCTAAAAGTTTCCTGCTGGTGTTAAAGCTATATTTTGGTATTTAATTACAATGTTATATGGCAGCATGTACCAACCATATATTGTCTACTGGTGGTCCTGTGTGCAGACTGGGTAATATGGCCATTGGCCACATGAGTGAAGTATAATATCTGTTCTCACCTGGTCATCAGATCCTAAATCAGGGCTCAAAGTGAGGGGGTATATGGGGGTATGCCATACTGTAAATCTCCATTCACTTCTATTATTTCTATATTTTCATACCTCCACTTCTAAATGTCCATACCGCCACCTCTAAATTAACCACTGTCCTAAATTATAGGAGCATCTCTAACTTCAATTTTCTTAAAAGTTAAAAACAGAGACTATTTCATTAGAAGAAGTATTGATTTACATCCTTGCAATCCCAGGACTCATGATTTGAAATTATATATTTTTATTTTAATGCTTTTTTTTCCATTTTACAAGACATCCTTTATTAAAGAAAAGTCCAGTCATAGCAGAGAGCAGATTTTTACAAGGAGGATCCATTACTGTTCTTTCATTTTCTTTAGGCTTCTGCTGGCAGATATCACTGTTATATTACTATAATTTACCCTCAAGTGATGTTGTGTCCTGTAATTGACTCTTTTCATAGCTAAACCACAAATATGGAGTTATTAAGACCAACAAAATGGTGGCATTTATTATCCCACTTCCAGCATGTCAACCAATCCCATCCCAATTACACCCATTGGGGGCCAGGAATTGATGATGGCCATCCACATCTGCTATGTCTTCTACTTCCAAAGCATCTATCCTGGACTTTAAGTCCTAAGAGAGACACAAAGAAGAAAGGAAGAGTTGGATGTCCCTGATGACATTTTATCATCCATTATAAAATATTTGGAAAGAGAAGAGTGTGAGATTACTGAACACGAGATTCTCCATATTTTTTCCCTTTGTCTGTGCAGCAGAGCACTACATTTGGTTTTGTGAAAATTCCAGATCCAGTTAGTATTCTGTATGTGTTGTGAAATACATTATAGTAGATAAAAATTCTAATCATTTGCCCACTGTTTAATAACCTGATCCCACAACAGCCCCAAACCCCATGTGGCCAGTACATAACATGACACCTACAGCATTTTCTTTCACACATATGTATGAATCATGAACTAGGAAAAAATGTTGATTATGCTTCTTCAATACACTAATAAAAAATGTTTTTCTTTCTTTCAAAAGGCAATCTAGCTTTGAAGAACGTCCTCAATCTTCTTCGCTGGGATTGTGGAACTTTCTGTACAGATTTCAAACATGACACCTGTTTCATAATAATCAGCTGCTATCTTTCAGCCGTCTTTTATGTATGGTGCAACCAAATTCACAACTATGTTTTAGAAATCACACTACATTTTAATAGTTTATTGGTTTTTTTTGGTTTAGCATTGTATCTAGCTTATAGACTTTTGGTGCCAGATTTACTAAGCTGCAGGCTTTGAAAAGTAGAAATGTTGCCCATAACAACCAATCAGATTTTAGCTGACATTCTCTAGTAAAATGAGATCTTGCATCTGATTGGTTGTAATGGACAACATCTCCACTTTTCCATACCTAAAGCTTAGTAAATCTGGCCCCTGGTTTCATCAGAGGTTTTATAGTTTTTGGAACAGCAGTGTTTCTGCTTTTACAAAGAAATATTATAATAGTTTTGTTAATTGTTTTTATTGTTTTGTCAATAATTATTATTGTTTTGTTGATAGTTGTAATAATTCTGTTTATAGCTGTTATTGTTTTGTTGATAGTTGTAATAGTTCTGTTGATAGTTGTAATTGTTTTGTTGATAGTTGTAATAGTTCTGTTGATAGTTGTCATTGTTCTGTTGATAGTTGTAATTGTATACTATACAGATTAAGCTTAAAAATTATATAATGTGATTTATAGATATTATGATTTATAGATATTGAAAGGATCACTTACATTAATTCAAATAAATACCAAGCTTGACTCCATACTATAAAATTGAATGGATACATTTATTAGATATAGAAGGATTGCACACAACATTTTAATAAACACCAAATTTGTTTTTTTTAAGGTAGCTGTGGCAAAGTTTTAGCAAACTGTCTCCATACCAAAAGAGGTATAGAATGGATATATTGATTATAGTGTGTCTAATAAAGATAGAAGGATCGCACACAAGATTTTACCAATCTAAATCTTGTGAGCTGTGAGGTGGTCCAATTTGACTAGGATTGACTAGAAATTAATATTATTCAAATATAACATTGGATTTTTTTGTTGACAAAACCAAAATCAAAACATAAAGTTAATAGAGATCCAAAACTAAAATCAAAACCAAAATATGGAGATTTGCACTCATCTCTAATATTTACTATAGTAAACAATACAGTAAAATAAAGTATGCTTATTTAGACTGCTAAAAGTAAATCTAATTCTAAAAATTATTTCTGATAGAATTTGCTGCATTATGATTGGACTAGATGAACAGCTGTCTCAAATCTTACCAAGAAGGGCCCATAGTGCCCCATGTCAGTTGCTTTACTTTTTTTTTTGTTTTTTTTAACTGAATGGTAATTGTTTGTTTCATTATATGAATTCACTTAACAGTTTTACAAATCAAAAATAAAGAAAAACTAAATAGAATACAAGTAATCTTGCAATAGAATATGCAGTTTAATTAAATTATAATTTTCCAGTGTGAGTCTTTTTTCATTTCCACATAAATATAAATGTTTCTTACGCTGGTTTCAATGTGTTACATTTTCTGCATTTCAATTTTTGGAAAGATCTGTCTGGACTTGTCCAAGCAACAATATTGTAGAATGTAAATCAATAAGGTAATTTTCAAAGCACTGAATATCTACATCTAACAAATAATTTCTTATATTCACAAAACAAAAGGTATTATATGATCAATTGGTTGTCTCTTCATAAATTGCATCAGTTTCACATGCTGAATGTCACTGGTTCAGTGCATTTGTGATTTATGGCAAAATGTAATTTTACATTTTCATTTATAATGGACAATGTAATATACTGAGATGTCAAGACTGACAGTTAAGCTGGTCATACACTACAGCGATTATCGGAATGATCATACAGTTATCGAGTTTGGCCCAATTATCACTCTATTGTATGGCCACAAAGAATTTAACTAACATCCAATAATTGTTCCAGAAGCAGTCGTATATGATTATGCGATCTTATGACATGTTCAATATATTTTGTCATTTCAGACAATCCTGTAATATTTTTGCTGATAAATTTCTGGTGAATTAAGAACATTCAAAGGAGTGAGTATGTAACTGACACTTTCCTGTACCTCATCTTCCTGTTTACTGTTGTGTAATGACAGTGACAGCTATACTTCTTACCTATAAACTATGGGCAATTGTGTACATAATACTGGATGTGTTTTGAAAACTAATGCCTTTGTGTATTCAAAACAAGTGATTAAATACAAAATGTGTGAATTTTGGATATTCAAAACCACATTATGTTACACGCCGTAGTAGTTGCACTGGCAGGATCTAGCAGGCTGTAGTTTCTATGTGCTCCCTTTTCCCCAGCATTCAGGTAATCACCTGTGGAGGTGTGTCAGGGTTGTTTGGTGATTGATGGATCCCTCCTTAAATACTCCCTGCTCACTTCCACAGCTGTCGGTTATAGCGTCTGGTTCCTGATCGTGCTAGCTGGCTGTCTGAGTGCTTCGTTGCTTTTTGCATTTCCTGATACCCTACTTTCCTGGTGTGTACCCCCTTGCTTCCCGTTTACCCTCTGTCTTGTTGTCGACCCCCTGTACGGTGAGGTGCACGGCAAGAGTAGTTTGCTACTCCCGCTGGCGGCCTCAGCCTTGGGCAGGCTCCGGTCTTGTTTATTGTTTGCGAGTGAATACCATCTCCTTGATCCATCCTGTCGGGCGTGTGTGTGTGAGATCTGCCACGTGTTGTGAGCGTTACCTGCGGTTACCATCTTGCAGTGTTATGATTCTTATTACCTGCAGTTATCATCTTGCGGTGTAGTAAGTCTTGTGTTTACCTGCTTGGGTCAACTAGCAGTGTCGGAGTTCCGTCTTAGGTCTCCTGTGTTACCTCGCAGTTGTGTCATCTTGCTCGAGTGTATTAGCTGCCAGTGTGTTTACTGAGTGTGCATTCCGTTGTGTGTGTGTCTGTAACCTCCAGCGTGTTTAGAGCATTATTCCACTGAGTGTGAGTCATCTCCAGTGTGTATAGAGCATAGCTCCACTGTGTGTGTGTGCCATCTCCAGTGTGTTCATAACATAGCTCCACTGTTTACCACCTGCAGTGTATTCAGACATCTCCATCTGCCTGTTAGTAGTTCCCCTTTACATCTGGGACTTGTAGTACTGTCTGTGTGGAGTTTCCCCACAGTATTAGGAGCACAGCCTGCTATTCTCCAGTGCCTACATCTCTCCTAGATCCTGTTGTGGGTTTTTATTTGGTGTACATGTTATTGAGGGTATAGTGTATGCCTATTGCTTTTATTACTGTATATGAGGGTTCTTATTCTTTGATTAAAGAAACCTTAATCGTCCTTGAGAGTATCTGTGTTGTTACTATCGGTTTCTTGTATGCAAGGTTATTGTGTGCACCTGGGTTCCTGAATAGCACTAACCACGCTGCAATACTCCAAAGGGAACTATTGCCAGTGGCATGACCTGTCAGCCCAGCAGCCCAGACTATCCTCACCATCAGAGGCTCTAGTGAAAACCTTGTGTTGACATAGACTCCGGGCCCCCGGTGAGAAAGCCCTTAGGCCTGCTGTAACACATTATACATCTAAACATTGCACATTCTTTGATCTTCACAAAATCAGCCTCAAGGATTTGTGTTTGGAATTGCCACTGCTTTAAATTTTTGCTGCCTGAATTATTTTACATGTGGAAGTACCGGAATATTACAGTAATGCGCATGTGCTATCAGCAAGTCAGCATGGTTGAAAGTCTTCCTTCATACAACAATCTCATGGATCATAAGTAGTGACTATCAAGAATTTAATGTTTTGCCCAATAATCTATCTAGTGTATGGCTAGCTTTAAACGCCAGTACATTCAAAAGCAATATCCAGATGTTTCATACGGAAAGAATAGAAACTGAGATTGTCATCGGCTTTGTAAAAATCAGCAAATATAAGAAAAAAATCCAAATCCAACAAAATAGCTGATGTGCAAAAAAGATAGGAGGATACATGGAAGCACTGTGTGTGTGTGTGACTAAAATGATCATAATAAATATAACTCGATCAATAATCTTATTGTATGAAATGAGAAAGCTTCTCAATGACCCACCAATGAAATTGGAAAAAATGATGCCATAAGACTCTGAACCTAAAAAAAGGGGTGGCACAGAGAAAAAGAGATTTTACCTTTTTACCTTTATTTTAACCTGTATTTGAAATTTGACTGTAAAGTAGGATGTTATTAATATATTCCACCAACACTTTTTTAAATGGGATAACTGAATATAGACAAGAGAATTATACATTTGTAAAGGGAAGCTCTATGTTGTAAGATAAACAAAAACTGTCTTGTGAATCTCTTGATGCTTTGACTGTTAATCATACTTTATAGGAGACTACTTTCTGGTATAGTACAATGTCTACAAATGTTTAAACAAAATAAAAATAATATTGAATAAAGTGGATTAGTCCAAGAGGCTCTTTTGAGAAAGGGGTTAGCTCCCGAAACGTGCCGAGTGTCCTGCTCAGTGTTCCCCGGGACTCTGTTTTCCTACTGTAGCCTCTGGACTGATCTGCTCCATTCACCATCTTCCTGGGTATGGAATTTGTTTTCCCTTGAGAATAACACTGTATTTTTTTTTATATTTTATATTTTAGAAGAAGTAAAGTAACTTTTTTTGCTATCAACACGTTATAATATTGATTGGTTTTCCTGCTTTTTCCCTCTGTTCTTTCCCCATGAGCATATGGGAGACTTTATTGGGAATATCTCCTTTCTATAAATTGGAACTACACACATGTTGCAGAAAATTTGTGGACAATTTCACATTAATCTATGCACATGCACATAACCTGTATTGTGCTAACATTATTGGTTCAGTTATATTATTTATTATTATCACGCCATACACTTTTATTTATTATAATGGTTAATATTGTTGGAGGCTGGACTCTCCTTGTTACAGAGTTGCTGCAGAATCATATAATTTGACAGCAGATAAGATCCACTTGGTCCATCTTGTCTACCCTTTCCACCCACCACTTTTCCTGTAAAACAACCCTTCATCAAATATCCGCTCACTCTCCTCTTGTCACTCACATACACTAAGGTTAATACTCCTTTGAAACATGAAAACAGATATAAAAAGACAAATAGTTTGAGATAATATAAAATTCTGAAGTGGTTTGCATGTTTCAAAGTTTTTTTTATTTATTATTCATTTAAATGATATAATTCTGAATTTAGGGTAGGTTTTATTCTGTAGGTCATGCCCTATTTTAGGTACCTTTTTTTACAGGGGTGTCAGAGTTTTGGAGCAAACTTGAGACTATCTGTCCATTTCTTTTAAGGAGTTTTTAAATTCTCCCCATATCTGGATAGGTGTCCTCTGGGTGCTCCGGTTTCCTCCCACACTCCAAAAACCCGCTGGTAGGTTAATTGCATGCTGAATAAATTAGCCCGTGTGTGTGTGTGTGTGTGTGTGCATGTGTGTGTATGTATGTCTGTGCTAGAGAACTTAGAATGTAGCTCCAATGGGGCAGGGACTGATATGAATATTAAATATTCTCTGTAAAAGTGCTATGTGATCTGATAGCACTATATAAAATTCTGTTACTAAATAATAGATAAATAAGTGTTTGGGAACTGGGAATCTGGGATTGTGTGGCATTTGAAATTATGAAAAATATAAGGGAGTCACCTTTTTTCAATTTGCCATAAAGCCAAATTGTGGTATGTATGTGGCAGTGGCAGCCGAAGGATTCATCTCGGTCACGGTCTGGTAGATTAAAGTCGCCTGCCGGCGCTTTTTGACTGCTATATTGGTTGTTACATGCTACTGTATTAAGCGAATCCTCTGGTACATGTTTTTTACCATTATTTGTTTTTATTTATTAAATACGTCTGCACAATGAAGCGCCCCCTTCTCTTGTGATTCTGATTTTAGTGAACACGTGGATTCGGACCCGCGTACTCTAAGGGGAAGCCGCGGCTGTTTCAAACAGTCTTGTGCCTAAAATACAGGGACGGACTCTGGACTTTCTTGTGCATCAAGAGAAGCGCGCACACTCTTCCAATCGTATTGTATATATATATATATATATAATATATACAACAATTATCCGCATCTATATATATTCAACAATTATCCACATCTATATATATTCAACAATTATCCACATCTATATGTATACAACAATTATCCACATCTATATATATATATATATATATATATATATATATATATATATATATATATATATCGGAAGAGGTGAAGCATTGTCGTGAGACAATTATTTTCTGCAGGGACAGCACTCTCCGGACTAGCATAGGACTGGTGCCCCAGTGTATTTGCACCTAGGAGCCATGGTATCCAGTTTGCTACGAGTGGATAAGTAACCTATTTACCTGCAAAATCCTTTGTACCCTACTCTGCTCTGCTCCCTACTTTGACCTCAATATACAGTGTTTACCTTATTGCATACGGACTTTCTGTGCCTCATTTCCTGCAAATAATATCTGTTTGCCTATATTACATTTTTTGAATGGAAAATATCCTTTGCACATTAGTATTCCCTTTGTTTACAGTTACTCTGTATTACAGACAATCGCTATTCAGTATCTAATTATCCTGTGAGTGTATATTGTTGAACCTGTATTCTGCAAGAGACTTTTTTGTTTATATTATGGAATGTCATAATTGACTGAATATTGTTCCACTTAAACAACGCATGGGAAATAGGAATTTGTTTATTTCGCTTCAGAACTAGCTTCTCAAATTATTCACTAAATATACAAATAAAATTCTTTGTTTTAATGCATCATAGTATCGCTACTTTTGCTTTATTTATTATGAGAGATTGATATCTTAATTTCACACGCAGAATTAATGTGCGCACTCTGAATTAGCCCTGGGTGTTATTCTTTATAACACCACTCCCCCTTTTCCAATTATATATTTACAATAGCAAGGAACAGGCAGCAAACATGAAAAACTAAATTGTAAAGAAACAGGCTGGGGGAAGGGAAGTAGAGTTACCACTTATCCCAATCCATACCCAGTATGTCATTTTTAGCCCTGTTGATTATCCAGGTAAATTGTGTGTTAAACCTGGTACCAGTGTAATTTTGAGTTCCTGTAGCTATAGTAGAGTGTGTTATTTAGGTAGTTATTGGGTGTGTAATGTGTGATGTGTGCTTTATTAGAGTTAAGCCTAATTATGGGATATTGATGTGGGGGAGGTGCTGTAGCTGCAGTGATCTCCCCCTCCCCTCTCTGCAGGAATTCCTTATATGGAAAACAAGACCACCAGACTGTGGCCTTTAAATTACAACAGGAAGCTGGCTCCAGGTAAGGCAAAATCACAATAATACCTTAGGATTATTTCTGGTAGTGTCCACTTCTTATCTGAGATCTACAAGATGGCAGAGGTTATCTCCATCAAGAGGTTTGCCCAGGCCTAAGGCAGATTTCTTGGCAACATTCCAGCTCATGGAGTTTTTCAATATGGACACTCTAACCCTTAACTTCCCCAGATGCTCCTTGACCAATCCTCCTTCCCAAGCTACCCAGCCCCTGCCCCTAGGAGGGCCCAAATGCCTGGGAATTGTGGCTAGGGAAAAAGGGTGAACGGGGTGCAAGACAGGAGTTGGAACTTTGGGATCACTGTTGTAAGAAGCCATCCATGCTTCTGTATTAAACTACATTGGGCTAAGGTTTATTGTGGAAACTTTACCCACGGATTGGACTTAGTTAATCACTGTGGGACTTGTTATTCTGTGCTATGCTTGGCTTCACTTGATACCATTGATCTTATGTTTCGGAATAAACCTGCTTGGATGCCATAATTCAATATACTCCG
>WWET01000475.1:599243-616701 GCA_011038615.1 Limnodynastes dumerilii
TCAGGGATCGTAAGAACCTGTATCCTCACATAAGTATATAAAATCCAATATTAAAAGAATATATACATATATTATCTTTGCCCCACTAATAACACAGACTTAAAGATATTTTACGTATGCAAGTGTACTAAAATTACGCAGTACTAAGGATAATGCACTTCCTCTGGCACACTCCTTTCACTTACATAATTTAGCCAACATATATGTACAGAACCCTACCTTAACTTTCACTTGCATATCTTTGGTCATTCTTAAGTACCTAAACCAGCCCATACTGTTACAAGTTAAATGCCTTCCACACCCACAATGCGTATAATCACCTTGCATAGGGATGCCACGCCCTATTGCACGGAATTACGTAAAAGTTAAGTATGATCAGATTTACGATGAGTAACATCCATCCAATCCAGTCATTATTAAGTCTGGATCAAGTCCATAGTCCTCATAATCAGTACTAACATTCAATAGATCATCCACTAACACCCCCATAAAACTCAAGTATATAAACTGCTCCAATAAAAACTATTATTGTATTCGATCAGTGTAAGAAAAAACACACTATTAAAAAAAATACAAAAATGGAAACAATTATTACCCCATTTCCTTTTTATTTGTATTTTTCTGAATGACATAGAGACATCATATTATGGCTACATTTAGGATATCACCCATATGGTTCCTCATACCCAACTCCCACTAGGACCCAGAAATTTCCATCTTAGAACCAATCAGCAAATACGGGTATGAAATAATTGATGTCTGCAAATATCCAAGAGAAACCCCTGAAGAAGTCATTATTGGATGGAACGCACTGGGAACAATGACATTGACTCTTTTATTTTCATTTTTATCATTCACAAATTATTGGCATCAATCAATTCAATAAAGAGTGTATAGGAGGTTACAAAAAAAGCATTCCAGTGGTCCTTTTCCCTGTCCTCATCTTCTAATAACACTTCCCAGGAGACTCCGAGGGAGGAGAAGCTGATTCATCATGCTGACGGAGGAGGGAATCCCCATGGAGCAATGGAAGTGTAGAAATGCTGACAGCAGAACAAGGGATTCCCCCAGCAGACAAGCATAGCAGGATCATCCTCCTACCCTAGACACAGGAGGCAACAGAGGTTCTAAATCATAAGGGAACTAACAAGGGATGGACAGCACCTACCCTGAGTGGCGACACATTGTTACTTCCAGCAGCGCTGGGACCGGAGTTTACCTTCGGTTCCAGCGACGCTGCGTCCTCTCTCTCCTCTCTGCCAGGCACCGTACATGCCGCTGACGGCATGTAAACAAACCCCACGTGTCCAGCGGCAGGGCGCCCCTGGTCTCTCTTCTTATGCTGTTTCTCTGTGTGGGGAAACAGCCTATCAGGGTCTCTCTGTTCTGGCTACTGGCCTATCAGGGACCAGCAGCCTTTATTTAAATCCCCTTCTTCTTGTTCCTGGCGCCGATTATAGCTTCTGTTTCAGTGCTATAGTCTGCTATTTCTTGTGTGCCTAGTGCTCTTGCCTAGTGATCTGACCGTTGAGTGCCCTTTGTCCTGATTCCATTCCTGCCTGATTTAACTAGTGTATCTCGCTCCAGCTCTCCCACCTTCGTGTACTTATCTTCTCCCATTTTGCCTGCCCCTTCCCTGGTGTGTATGTCTCTGTTACCCCTTCGGGGGTCCCACTGGTTGTCTGTGCGCGTGTATGCCCTGGTCCGTCTTGTCTTGTCCTGTGAACCATCTTCCGTCCACCGTACCTTGTTCAGTGTTAATTGTCGTCCGTCGCAGATCCGTCCCAGGGGCTCTGGTGAAAACCCCCCGATAATAAAGTTTACGTACCCCGGCAGCCGACTCGGCCACGCTACCCTATTCTCCCGTGGTCACCTCGGTACTCATCAAGGCAATCCCGAGGTCCCACTCCTTTTGTCCTGATTCCATTCCTGCCTGATTTAACTAGTGTATCTCGCTCCTGCTCTCCCACCTTCGTGTACTTATCTTCTCCCATTTTGCCTGCCCCTTCCCTGCTGTGTATGTCTCTGTTACCCCTTTGGGGGTCCCGCTGGATGTCTGTGCGCGTGTATGCCCTGGTCCGTCTTGTCTCGTCCCGTGAACCATCTTTCGTCCACCGTACCTTGTTCAGTGTTAATTGTCGTCCGTCGCATGTCGGTATCTACCGACCTGCCCTGCTCCCTCTGTTCTTGAATTCGTCTATTCCCTGGTTTGGGTACTCACCTCTGGTGTCTAGATTCTCTGCTCCGCGGGTCCGGTTCAACGGGGAACGACCAGGTTATTGGGCCGCAGCCAAATCCATCCCCACCATCAGGGGCTCTGGTGAAACCCCCCCGATAATAAAGTTTACGTACCCCGGCAGCCGATTTAACCACGCTACCCTATTCCCGACTCAGCCACGCTACCCTATACTCCCATGGTCACCTTGGTACTCATCAAGGTAATCCCGAGGTACCACTCCTAACCACTGATCTTCTCACGGCCACTCCGGTACTCATCCAGTTAAACCTGGAGTGCCGTAACACACATTACTACATGCAGGGTACCAAGACATTAAAAGTATGAGTTGTACTTACACCATTTATTGACTTTTCTATTGTGGTATTTTCACTAGATGCTAAGCTTTATGTCATCCCATATTACTTGCTCTCCTTTGCTTCATATCTAATTACCACTGGAACAAACTACTGGCCAGTTTACAACACAGGCACTAAGGATCATTTATAGAAATCATTGTACTTTGGGCACTCATTACCCATAATAAGTATTGGACATTTATCAGGACTGAAGCATAACGATACTAGGACTCATAATTACCAAGTCAATATTATTGGAGATCTGGGACTTTCAGCACCAGCACCCCCCTATTATATAGTGTTGTCATAAGTACCTTATTCTCTTCAAATTGTATGTTATATGTGTGGTGATTGGATAATACTCTTCTGGGTCATACATAGCTGCTCACACTTCTGTGCACAGGTTATTGTTCTGTTTATGTTGCATAACTAATATAAAGTTAGTTTACTGAACATTTTACAGGTCTGGGTGCCCCTGTGGAGTATGTCATGCCCCTCCCTTCATTTCCCCAAATAAGTAGAAAATTAACGTAAAACATTAATGCTGTTTGATAGCTGGGGCATCAGCTACCTGCTAACAATTCTAATTTTATAATTTCTTTACTGTATATCCGAAAGTCTGTTTTTTTGTCTTCATCTGTGTTTTCCTCTCCTTGGACCGGGTCCAGACCCACACTCGTTTTCCATACGTGCGGGGGTCTGCACGTCCGTGTGAGAGAGGGGAGTGCACACCCCATGTCCCTCCCCTCTATCGTGCAGGCTTTATGGCAGCTTACGTTGTCATAGAGCCTGCACACTGTACTCTTTGCACACTAACCCCCCCGCCCGCTTCCTCTGAAATGGGCTCGGACGGAACAAAGTTCTGTTCGATTGGTTGTGAGGCTAGAGTTACTATAGTAACCCTGGCGTAACATCTGGAGGGCGTATTTATGCACCTTGTATGCGTAAGTGGCCTGACGTTATCAGGTCAGGATCTGGTCCCTTGTCTTCTCTTAATTATTCTTATTTTCTATTTTATTTCTGTTTGAGGGTATCCTGAGCTCCTTTGTGCTTACTGCGCTTTTGTACCATGACTCCGTAGAGTTTCCAAGATGGAGAATAGAGACAGAACTTTTGTGCAATATACCCAAGCCTCCCATCCCACTGCATTTTCATACTCCCTGGTGCTCCAGCAAATGCTATCCTGGTCAACAGTGCTCAATAAGACTAACTGCATGTGTTTTATTTCTACAGTATTTCTTTATCTCGTTCTTATGCTCTCTCTCTCTCTCTTCTGCCAATAAATACAATAATGAATCAGTGCCATCAGTAACTGTGGACAATTTACAGTTATTGCATTGTAGAAATAGATTTGATGCCTAAACTACATAAAATAATATACAATTGTTAACTATCAATTCACAATCTTTTCTTGTTAATTGTGCGGTAATTTAAGTTTAAACAAAATAAGCAAAACGGAAATGTGTCAGAATAACTATTTGGCTGTATTAAACTAATATATAAACAAAAAATAAACTAACTGTCATTTCTGCTGTCCATAAAAAACACATTATGCAATACTTACATAAATGTCTACATAGAATTAATGGAATTAATGTTGTTTTTATGTCCAATAAAGCTGTTTTCTCAGCAAAATTGTTTGACACTGGGGAACTATTTTTAAATAACACTTTAGGAAATTGTTTTTAGAGCATCATATTATTATACTGCAAAGAACTCTGTTTTTGCATAGACAGCATGTCTTTCCTTCCAATGATGCTGGACATTTCAAAATATTTTCTGCTTTGCATTGATTGCATCTGTGTTTTGGGGTAATTATAAATGTTAACAAGAAAAAGACAAAGGAAAGCTCTGCTAGCACTGCGGCTGTAAAATATTTAGACTTAAACAATATGTTATTTCTCTACCGCATTTGCAGATAACTACTACTATGGCACTTGGGAATAAACAAAGAACAGAAGAAACAATTCTATTATGTTTTCTTTCACACTGGTAGCTGATGGTATTTAGGTATGCATTTTTATGTTGTTTTTTCTGGTCTTCTATGGTAATTTGCATATCCATACAAAGATGAGAACAACAAAAATGTTAAATTATGATTAAATTATGTTGTGTTTTTGTCTAAACATTAGAGTTATCCATAAAAGAGATGAAGCCTGTGGTACAATAAATACCATAGTGAGGGTCTTGTACTCTCAGACAATATGCAGTGTGTATAAGAGGTTGAGCAAGTGCAACTTGGAGATGACAATGACGGAAGAGGAAGGCAGGACTAATGGGAAAAGATAATGGGGGTGGGGCTTAGCAACATTGTTTTTGACCTTTGCAAAACGCATTCATAGAATTATATTGTTTTGTGTTATTTATTTAGGACTTTATGCACCATCTGTTAGTAAAATATGTATCTGTTTATGTCAACAATGGTTTCATTTGGCTTTAACAATGCTTGGTCTCAAATAATTAATGTGTGTTAAATTTAGGCATATTATTGGAATAATGGGCCTGATCCAGAATTAAGTGCTGAATCCATACGTTAGCCTCCATTGTGGAGGTTAATAAACGGATTTTGACATCCAAAATTCTGCACACAGGAGTACAGGGCACTGCTGCTTGTTAAATTGATTTCCGTGGTCAGGACCCTGCCTTAGGTATTTTTGTATGCATCTCTGTGCGTGCTAAATCCTGAATTGTACAAAAAGGCTTAAGAAAGCACTTACTGCACAACTGAAATACCTATGCCCACCCAGCATGTGTATCTCATAAGTATGGCAAGGGAGCCAGCATCAGGAGACTGCGTTCCAAAATATTGGTACCGTGCATGTGTATATAAATCAGCTAAATTTCTTTATTCTGAATCCAGCCTTGATATCTTTAAAATAGTAACAATAAAAACCTTGTGTAACAAACAATTCTCAGTTTTCAACAAGAATAGAACAATAAATCATTATAGCAAAGGATTGTGGGTAGTCATGACAATTGCCAATCATTTACCTTGTGCTTGTCATATTATTATACATACATTTAAATTAATCATTGTCATCTTCTACAACTGAAGAGTCAAAATAACTCCCACAGGAAGTCAGTGGCCTCTTGAGAAGCCCCACAAGGCTGAATAGAATTGGGATTCAAAATAATATTGGTTTTGCTGCTTTTTTTTTGCCTTGTTTCACTTTTTCCTTATTATTTTACTATTTATAAGCTGAACATTTTTCTTGGTTCTTTGTTATTTTTTGCTGTTCAGTTGGCATTAACTAAACATATAAGAAACTATGTTTTTGTTGTTTGCTCTTAGAACTTTGCTTCCTCTATTGGCTGGAGTACCAGAAACTGTTCAAATTAGACATCTTCTCCTTTTACTAGTCATATGGGATCATCTTTGTTCTTAATATTTACTTTAAAGCAAAGAAACACAGAGAGATGAAAACATTGGTGAACTGTAATAACGCATTTGGATGGAAAAGCAAGGCTTTAATTGACAAAGAAGGCATAGGGACTTGTAAAGAGAAACATATCTTTAAGCTTTTTGTTACTGAATATTGAATGCATCTCTAAAAAGAACAGTTGAGTTCAGTCTCCATGTTCTTTATGTACTGTACTATGAATTTTTTTATGTCACCAAACCACTTATTCATGCTTAAAAGACTGTAAACCTAATAACCCAATATGTATTTCAGTTTCATGCAAGTGCATTTTTAACACATTTTCTACAAGTGATTTTAAATTATTTGATACGATGTCAGAATAAAAACCCTCCTATGTTATAATGATTTTGTGCTTTGCTAATACTAATGGACCAGATCCAGACCTCGATCGTAAAACTGCCTTTTTGTATGTACTATGCATGCGTGCGGCAGATGTTAAGCATCATAACTCTGATCGTACGTAACTTCAGCGTAAATATGAACGATGGGTCATCCATACGACACCCGGAAATACGCTTTTGTAGGCAGAGGGGGCCAGGTTAGGCTGTTATGTACGTCATACCAGTACATACGTACGTACTTACGCTTGGAAAAATTAAGGTAGAGTTTGGTAAATGTAAAACAAGTAAAATACATATGAGAGAGGGGAGTGCCCAGGGAGTGCATAGTAATTACGATAGCGTAAATACGATACGTGATCATACGTAAACAGAACTTAGGTCTGGATTTGGCCCAATGACATTATCCTTGTTAATAACAGTGGAAACATACAAATGGTACGGTAAATAAAAATATAATATATCATTTGATATAGAGCATCCTATTAGAACATTCTGAATCACAAATCTTTACTGTAGTATGAAGTACTATACTAGAATACATGTGCATCCATAAACGAATATAGAGATGCCATTTAATTACATTTATAATCGTAAAACACAAAGTCATAATCCAGAAAATTATAATAAATTGTGTTTCCATAAAAAGTGCATAATCACATTACAAAAAATAGTGGCTTTATATTTCGATATATAAATTATAAATAAACAGTTTAAACTATAGTAAAATAATAAAGCAATCCAAGGCCCATGTTAGGTACTTAATTATAGAGTTTAAAGAAATGCAGTGAAACAAAGGACCCAAACTGTATCTGCATCATGTAATAAAGCATGATTGGCAGAGAGTTCCACAATGAAAATAGTAATGGAGAGCCAGGCAATCTACACATACCCTGTCAGCACTTTTTAAAGAAGATGGATTAGCCCTTGCACAGTCTTTCTGGCAGTCCGATTAGTCTATTGCTTGTGTTAGCTCTCTAATTTATAAAAAGTCAAACAAACAAACCCCATAGGATGACATTCATCCTTTTCTGTTGTGACATGATTCACAAGCAAAGCATTTGTGTGGACAGCAGAAGAGAGGTGCATTCTGGGAAATTCAATGTCCCTTAATAACTAAGCTTTCTTAGAAAGATTTCTACAATGACTTTATATTAAAAGAAAACATTTTTTAAACAAAATTGTGTTCACTGTAAACAATGAATTTCAATTGAAACCAAGGTTTTCAACCAATGTTTATAAGATGATGAAACCAAAGGAAGGAGTTAAGCAGTAAAAGAATCTCTTATCAATACAGGACGTAATTAACATCCAGTTTATTATTATTATAGGGAATAGCCAAAAGGTAGATTAAGATGTTAAATTGACTCTTGATAATATTCTATAAGTAGTTGATGTGGGCAGGATCAGTTTTTGGAGGGGAGCAAATCAGATGAGACCTCCATTATATTTGATGTTCTACCAATATACCTTTGATATAAAAAAAATGAGAGCGGTGCAAATGTCGAATGTGTGTGAGCCTATGTATAACCATCTACAGTAAATAGAAAAAGAGCTATATATACTGTATTTGTTATATGCACCTTTAACTAAATCCCACCCAGTTTCATGCAGACACGCCGATCAACTTATCAACTTCTCATTAGTACCTGGGCTGTCGCAAATCTATATGCCAAACAATCGCAGCCTAATAAATTGATTGTGCAAAGTAAATTTCATACAGACACCAGGAAGGATCAAGGGTTGTAATGAACATATTAACTTTTGCAACTTTTTGCCTGAGCAGATGCACAAAACAGAGAACACATTACCCAAGTGCTCATCTAACTGCAAGTGCAACACTTGATCACAAGAACAAATGGACTCCTTCTCCAGATTTCCCCAAGTTCAGAATGACCCTTAGGGCCTGATCAAGAGGCCCGTCGCCCCGGTGGTAATATGCCGGGCGTACGCTTAAGATTATCTAAAAAGACCTTCTGCGCATGCACTGTGCAGTTGTTGCCCGGCGTAGCTGCGTAAACGTAGCTTCAGCATAGTAACGCTGGAGGGGGCGTCCCCCAGCGTTACTACGCGGAAGTTATGGCAGGTAGATGGGGGGAGGGAGGGTAATGAGGCTGGGAGGGCGATGTTAACGTACTAACACCACCGTCCCAGCATATTAACAGTCGCTTACGCCAGATGAAGTTAGGGAAGCCTTTAGCCGGCATAAGCGACTGTTTATACGCTGGGCCAAGGGGGAGTTTTGGGGGAGGGAAACGATGATACCCTGAGCAGTAAACCGCTCAGCGTACCATCGTAGGTCTGGATACGGCCCTTAAAGTGTAACATCATTTGTAATGAAGGATTTGTAATATATTAATTTATATGTTATCAATATTATGACCTCTTCAAAGACTGGCTTTTGTTATTGCAAGTAGTTGTACCGCTAGGTCGTCATCAGTGTCAGGAAGCATGTATTATAGCTAGCAAACAGGGTCAGGATTTGTACATTAAAGTAACATTCAACATACGAGTCATGGTAAACAGTAAAGTATAATTATACACATGGAACCTGATCCTAAGCTGCATTTCCATAAGGTTATCCGACAGAATCGCAGCAAAATTGAGCTTATTGCTTGCTCACAACAGGAGCAAGCACAGGTATATGGACACAGTGCTGCCCATACATCTGTGTCTATTTCCGCCTGCTCTGTGACAGTGGAACTGGATGTTCCACTATATTTAAGTGAGAAAAAAAGGAAGTTTTCTCATTTAAATAATCATAGCAACAGGAAAAAGTGCCAGCACTTTCATCATGCACTTAATCTATCTCAGGGAATGGTGCAAGCAATAAGAAATGTGAAAATGACCCTTGTGCTTAATTAGAATAATTGTTTAATTTTATATAATTAAATAAAGAATAAAATATGTCTTATTTTTTATTTATTTATTTTTTGAATTTGAATTTATTTTATTTTAATTCTAGCTACTATGCTCTGTCATTAGTACCGGATGAAAAAAGTAATTAAATGGATATTTAAATGCTGCAAATGCAAATATTTAAAAATGCTTAAGTGGCAGAGGCTTGCGACTGTATAAGTGTGTGTAATGCAGTATACAATAACTGAGTCTACCAAATAAAGATAAAAATCCAATATAAAACCCAAATCAGTTGTAAAAGTACTGTTGTTCAGGATGTTCAACTACTACAGAACCTACATTCATACAGCTCAGCACTTACATTTTAAGGTTTATGCTTTGTTTTAAGCTGCTAGCCACCGACCGCTTCTCTGCACACATGCCAGTTGGGGCACCACCAGACTCGGGCCATGTCTACTTACTATGGGTCCCAAGCTGGCCAATTTCCACACTAGACCTAAGTGCTAGCATATAGCTATATAATACTTCCATGCTGCTCCTGATAATAAAATATTGTCTCTGCATAGCATCATATTACTGCATACCCTCAGAATGACATCACATAACATCATATTGCCTCCAAACACACTCATAAAATCACCATATAGAATAGACTACATAGACGTCTAAGCTGTAGAACCTCTATAGTCAGACAAATGCGTAATAAAGCCCTCCTTATATCTGTATAGCTGTTCTTCAGTGTTCCTAATCAGCTTGTAATTTTGCTGCTGTTCCCTTTATAATATTGGCATTGTTGTGAGGTGCATGTATGATTAGTTAAACAATTATACAAATACACTTTATAGTCTACTAATTGGCAATCACTAGGAAATACAACCATCAATCAATGTGTATTCAAGTAGTTTGTGAAATGAGAAGTAAATTTAAACCAGAAAGTGTTGACTGTCTTAGCTGTGTAACAATTTATTTATAAATATATTTCCCTTACAATGAGTAATTACTAATGTAGATTGATTCTTATTGCTTAAGAGTCATTTAAAATCATCTCATGTTTTTTTATTAGTAAGTTAAGCAATTAGGCAGCTATTAATCACTACTGATGACAACTTGGATGCCATTATGTTCCTTAATTTGTGGGGGTATAGATGTACTATAGATACATTTTACATAAACTAAATTAAACTGAGTGCTTCATTTTTAAACAGACTGTAGATTTACATTTATAAGGCTTTCAATTCAAAGCTTGAGAGAGAAAAATGTACAAAATTCCACCAAGGAAGTGATATTAACAGATTTTGTTTTACTGCATTAACATATAAACTATTTGTACTCACTGAGCTCAGCGCCACTCTGAAAACAGACCACGCTGGACCAGAGGAGTCTAACCCCAAGCCAGGTATTCACCAGAGCCCCTGATGGTGGGGAGGGACTTGGCTGCAGGCAAGGGGCAGGTTGCACACAGACAAAGAGACAGGGAGGCGAGACACGAGATGAGCAGGAGTAGTGATTACAAGTAGCTGAGTCACCACTACTGAGGCTGGATACAATGACAGTGGCTCAGATTTAAATAAAAATTACAGTCCAACAATAAAATCCTGGACAGCTCACTCCACCACCCATTAAAAATGAATGCAATCTGAGGTGGACCCCGAGCTGACTGTTTTGGGAATTGCACAGCATGTTGTTTCTGTTTTAATCTGACTGCCAAGTTTTCATCCTGCTGTTGTGTTCCTCATGTGTGGTTAACTGAGATCCCAGCTACAGATAAATTGTGCACTGTACCATCTTTTTATTTATTTATATCACACATTGTACAAAGCATTGCGATAAAACATACATATAATTCAGTGTAAACAGTCAAAAACGATGAATGAAGTGTCACAACACAACAGTTACATACAAGTCATTTTAAATTATTGTAGATACAATCTGTCATTGTTGGCTATAAAAGAAATCACAATAATTGAACATGAAGATTTGCATAAACAAAATGTATTAATATAAAACAAAGTGGTTGTTAAGTAGAGTAATAGAACCAATAAACTCTGAATCACACACACTTAGATATACATTTTTTATACAAATAGAGTCTCACAATCTCATCATTTGTCTAAGATCCAGTCCATATGAAATATAAAGGCCAATTTGTCCAAAAACTAGGAAAAGGGAGATGCATTAGTGTGTAGCCATTTATGCAGATTTGTTTTACGTGCAGCACTAACTGCCAGAAGTAAGCGGCCCAATCCCCTCGATAGTCTTTGGTTTGGGGGGAGGATTCCCAAAATAGCCCACTCTGGAGTGGGGGGAAGACTAAACAATATTCCGAGTATCTTCTAACAGCCAGCCAGAATGGTTTCAAAACAGTGCACCCCCCAAAGACAATGATATAAGTCAGCATCTGGACTTTGACACCGAAGACAGTTATTGGATGAGAGTAAACCCATGTTGAAACGTTTAATGGGGGTTACAAATGCTTTCAGTATATCTGTACATGCCAGACCTGGGAACACCCTTGTCCACGAGACAAACCAGATGATGAGGCATTGTGGTCGAGCTGTTCTCTGAGGTAATTGTAGTAACAAGAAATAGCTCTCAAATGAAGGGGGCGAGCCAACAAAAATGTATCTAACTCATTATCCCAGTCTTTATTTGTGAAGGCCAACAGTGTTTGCATAATGTGCTGCCTGCAGATAAGCCATCTGACCCAAATTCAGATCTCTGTGTTTGTCAGACAATTCTATATATGTTAGTACTCTGCGCTCTTGTTTGTTTAAGAGATGGTGTATTGATGTAACCCCTTCCAACTACCAAACGGGTAGGAGGCTGCACCTGCATGGAACTCGGGATTGCACAAGAATGGCAGATGAATTGTATTAAAATTTAGAAATTCCCCACTTAGCTCGCAACAACATCCAAAGTTTTCTGGTTTGCCATAGAAGAGGATTTTCTCTCAGCCGCTGAGGGATCAGATGATCTTCTGGGTGTAAAAAAGCTACCAGACCCCCACTCTCCAAGAAACAGTATCGAATTACCAAATTGGCCCTGCCTATAAAAGAAAGTGGCAGTCCCTTCCATCCCCCCAGCTCCTACTCCATCAACGCTATATTCTTTGTAATATTGAAACGGTATATGTTATCACTATTTTTTGGCAGTAGAATACCTAAATATTTGAAGTGATCAGTAACCCAGGAAAATAATTTACTGTGAAACCTAACATTGAGCCAAATACCTGAATTTTGGGCAGTAATAGGGACAAGATATCTTTTGAATTTCAAATATTAATTAAGATATCATCAGCAGAAGCATATAATTTGATTCCCATTACGCCCACGCTGATACCTTGGAAGGGTCGCCAGTCTTGCAATATTCTGATCAGAGGGTCTATTGCCAAGTCAAATAAAAGTACTGACAGAGGACATCCTTGTCTGGTGCCTCTTTTCATATAACTTTTTTAGATTTTTTTAATTAGCAGATGGGTGAAAGGAGACATGTAAAATTCACTAAGAAGATTCAAAAAATCTCTCCCAATGCCTCTAACCAAAAGAGTATGGAATAAATGGGGCCATCAAATGCCTTGTTTGTGTCCAAACTTAACATAATTATTTGAAAGTTTATCTGTATTGGAGGCTATAATTGTGGCAATAGCTGACCTAATTCCCTTTACCGAATGGCGCCTGCAAACAAAACCTAATTGGTGATGTGTGACCAAAGTGGGCATAAGTGTTTGCAGTCTTTCTGCCATAATTAAGGCCAATATCTTGAAATCTGTGTATAACAGCGTAATAGGGCTATATGATGAGACCACTTGGGGATCTCTGTCCGGTTTGGGAATTAAGATCATATTGGCTTCATTAAAATCTAAAGCAAGTGGACAGCCCCTATGTAAAGATCTGAACAGGTTTAATATAGTTGGTGTTATATGTGTTTGAAGGATTTTATAATAATCAGAAGGAAGACCATCGGGGCTTTGCCCATCTTCAATTTTTTGATTGCGTGTTTAATTTCCTCCATTATGTCACCCTCTAAATAGTCAATTTGATCATTGCTCAGCCTTGATAGTTGGGCCCTTTCTAATATATGAGCATGCATTGCTGAATCAAAGGGTTATGAGTCACAGAGAGTTTTGTAGTAATTACAAAGGAATCTATACTTGATTTGGAGTCAGTTATAATGGACGCGTTTTGAGAATGTTTTATGGATGTGATTACGTTTCTTGGTTTATTAGTTCTTATTAAGGAGGCCAAAAGTTTCCCTGTTTTATTCCCATACCTGTAATATTTCTGTTTTCTGAAGTCCAGCATGCTCTGTGCTTGCATAGCTAAAAAGTCCTCCAAGAGCCGGCGCGCAAGTCTATATGTTTTGTGGGTGTCATCATTTGGATCATTGGCAAATCTATGGAACGCCTCCGCCACTGCTTCATGAAGTGGCCTACTCTTAGCCACTGCCTCCCTGCATTTTCTACTTGTGTAACTGATTACATGCCCTCGAATCACCGCTTTTGAGGCACTCCAAAACAACACAGGGTCGTCGATATGTTCTATATTATTGTCAACGTATCAAGTAAGTAATCTCTGAACTCTTCTGAGCCAATAGGATAACAAAAGAAGCGCCGATTGTACCCCATTTCAACGGGCCTAGCAAACTGTAGAAATAAGGAAATAGGGGCATGATCAGAAATTACAATGGATGTATGAAGAACCTATTTGTGTCACTAACCTTTCTGATATCCATAAATAATTGATGCGGGAAACAGAACAGTGCACTACAGATTGAAAGGTAAATGATTTGTCTGAAGGGTTCATGAGTCGCCATGGGTCCACAACTTGGAGGATATTTTTTAAAGATTGTAAGGATCTCCAACTACTACATTCTCTAGCAACAGAAGGGGGGTTCCTATCCAAAGTAAAATTATCTACCAAATTAAAGTCTCCGCCCACCACAAGAAGACCATTAGAGTGATTAGTCATAATTTGCGCTAATGAATTAAAGAAATTACTTGAGGAGGAGTTGGGGGCATAAATATTCAGAAACGTGTATTTTACATGCTGAATGGTAACATCAACAATAATATAGCGACCTTCAGGGTCTATATCACCCTGTGTGAAATTCAAGGATTTATTAAAAAATTATCGCCACTCCTCTTGTTTTATTTCTAAATGAGGCAGAGAGACAATTCCCATACCATCTGTCACGCAATAATGAGCACTCTCCCCGCTTCCAGTGTGTTTCTTGAAGAAACGTTATATTAGGGCATAGGGACTTAAGATGTGTGGACACTTTTCTACATTTAATCACCGTGTTCAAGCCTCCCATGTTCCACAATATCACCCTGAAGCCCCTGACAGTGTACTGCGAGTTGGGGTCTGAGTTATACTCGGTTCAGCCGTCCCACCCGAGTGGTTGATATGTGGCAATTAACTTGCTAGGGCAATCCCTCATGGAGGGAGAAGTCTGTCAACACCAATGAACACTGCTGTCTACTACTGGGGTTCTTTGGGAAGAACAGGTAATTCAAGGTTATTAGCACAAACTTACATTTAAACAATTCAATAATTATTGCACAATGTGTGAATCTCCTATTTTCTAATTTTTCTCTATACAAACTGCAACGAGTGAAGTCATGGATGGGTAACATCCGAGACTCCACTAAAAACAAATATGTGGGGTTGGCAACCCCGTTATTACCATTAATGAAGTGATCAACAATAATACAATGGCTAACCAGTAACCAAGTAAAGGAAATATTAAAATTTTTAAGTAACAGTTAGTGAACCAAGCAGGGAACTCCCCCCTGAGAGGTGGAGCAACTCAAAGTTAGTTACATACACTTATCATTGGCCTGCGTTATTGGAATTCTGATGCTCATGTGATTGATGAGGTCTAAGACCCTGAATGTGATGTTGGGCTTCAATTGGATCAGTGAAGTACACGTTCTGCCCATTCTCCGTTATCCTCAACTTAGCAGGGTATAAGAGGGCAAATTGAACATTCTGCTCAAACAATGATCTAAATACATTGGAAAAGGCTTTACGTTTTTGCGAGACCAGTGGAGAGAAATCTTGAAATATGAGAATACGAGAATTCTCCACTACCAAATTTTGGATTCTGCGATAGGCGGAAAGAATAGCTTCTTTAACCCGAAATTCTATAAATTTGGCAATCACAAATTTAGTGATTAGTGTTGACACCTCTTGGTCTCTCGGGGCCCAACCTATGAGCTCTCTCAGTCCGGACGGGCATGGTGTCACTCCCCAAACCCAGGGCAGCGGAGAGAAGTGATGATAGACAATGCATTAATTGTGGACCTTTTACATTTTCAGGGACACCAATGAACCTTAAATTGTTTCTTCTGTGGCGGTTTTCAAGGTCATCGATTTTTTCTGAGAGAGAATTAATTGTGTTCACGTGAACTACAATGCGATCCTCAGAATCACTTGTCCTCTCCTCCAATGCATTAATTCTGGATGTGTTAGAATCAATTTTCATAAGAGCAGCATCAAAAGTAGATTGAATGCATTCAAAGTTAATGTCAATCTGCGGAAGGAAGATTTAAGAGATCTCATTGGCCATGCCTATCAAAGCTTCCTGAGTAAGGAGAGTATTAGTAGGCATACTAAGGTCTTGCTGGGATTCCCTGTCAGATGAAGGAGAGAGCGGGGGTGAGGGTGTAGCCTTACTTCACGCTGCCCTATGCTTACCCATCTTGGGGATGAATGTGTCTATTTGCCTGATCTAGTTTTGAACAGGAATTTTTCCATTGTACACTACATATAAGACAGATTAATGGTCTCAGGGTAAGTAACCCTCACCGATCTCTACATTGTTAAACACTTACAGTAAAACTCTGTAGGAATTACAAGGAAAATACAGCTTTTAAGAAGTAATACGGTCAGCACTCTAACTAATAGGGTTGAGTAATACAGCCGTATTACACTATCAATAATAGACTAAAACTGTTGTCTCACTTTATTCATGGCGAACTCAGATGTAACAGCTGTTCTGTAGATTATAGTCTAGCCAGAGTCCATATGAGTTCTTGCTAGAATTGTCTGATCCAATATGGTGGGCACCAACTTCACAGATCCTGCAACACAAAAAACAACTTAGCTAAACAAAGACTGTGGCTTAGACAATCAACACTCCATTCCACCAGCCTTAAACAGTTACATCTTAGTTGAAACGATGAACAGCTTGTGTGTATCCAGACAATGGCCAGGCATTGTTGCAATACACTTGCTCTTTATGAAATATTAGCTGATCCACAAATTGAGTTCTAGAGTAGTGATGTGGCTTAAATCAGTTGCCAGAAAAGGAGTAATAAGAAGATAATTCTCTAGATGTTATGAGGATCCAGGTGCAACAGAAGCTGGCTAAGAGAGGGGTACCCTTTATCTGATATTATAATGATTCCTGGATCATTTCACAAAGGCAGAATAAATGGCTTAAAGCAGCTTGAATTAAGCAGAACACTTGTATTGCAGCGAGACAGGTCATGCCCCAACCGTTTACACTGTAATAAAGCACAGGGATGAATCTATTCAGCTGCTCTCAGGCATGTGCTAGGGTCTCCAGACACAGAGTGGAAGTCCACACAAGGGGTTAATGGAAGTCTGTTAGGACCTGGTCTACCAAGTAACTGCAGTCCCAGCTTTGGGCTTACATTAGGGTCCACATTTTAATTTAATATAGGAGTCAAGTTGAATGCAGGGCACTGTGACAGGATCAGCGCTCACCTGTCCTGCTGATTCTCCATGTGGCACTCTCCCTGAAGGACCGCAGCTCCGCTCCCACCTCTGCACCCAGGCAGATGTCAGCTAACCAGGCAGATCCCTTGACCTCTCCAACGGCGATCCGTTGCATGTTCTTTCTTCGGGTTGATGGCTCAGCTCCACACCACAAACAGTTTCCGGGTGAGTTGTTTAGTTTTGCGCCTTGAGCCCCTTCTGCAGCTCTTTGAATTCATGGGCTTTCTGCCCGACAAAGACGCGGCATCGGCGTGGGTAGGCCTGATACTCAGGCCATGTTTGGGGAGGGGTCAGACTCCCAAATGAAACTGAACAGTAGCAAGAAAAATAGCTGTGCTTTTGATTCAACAAATTAAATGTGTGCATTTGTATATATAAATATTGAGGTGCAGCCAGGGACCAAAGTGACCACTATCAGCTCTATTTACTTAAGCTTTAAAAAGTTCATTTTTGGAGTTATGAAGTTATAACTCCAAAAATGAACTTTTTGCTATTTACAACAGCTGCACCGCCATGGAAA
>WWET01000475.1:666803-686080 GCA_011038615.1 Limnodynastes dumerilii
AACTAGCTGGCGGCTCCACTCACGAGCAAGATGACAATTACTGAGAGGAGATGTATAACCGGAGAACAACAGGTGAACTCCACACACTGCTAGATGGCAACAGCAGGTAACGCACACAACACATGGCAGATCAAACACACACCCGACAGGCCAGAGCAATGTGAGATGGTAAACACATGCACGCACCACTCAGGGGTGGGGAAGAGACTGGAACCTCTCCGGGGCTGAGGCCGCCAGCGGGAATAGTGAACTACTCTCGTCGCGCACCTCACCACACAGGGGGTCAACAAACAATAAACAGAGGGTATCAGCAAAGCAAGGGGTACACACCAGGAACACAGGGTATCAGGGAGATGCAACAGCAACAAGAAACACTCAATCAGTTAGCAGGCACGATCAGGAAACCAGATGCTATAACTCATAGTTGCCGACTCTCCCGGAACGTCCGGGAGACTCCCGGAATCCAGGGAGATCTCCCGGACTCCCGGGAGAGAACCCTTTTCTCCCGGAGACAATACAATGTCCGGGAATAGTATTATTCCTGGACACTGTATTGTCACATACACAGTGCCCGGACCGCTGCGTCCAGGCATTGTGTATGTATTGCCATAGCAACACATACACAGTGCCCGGCTGCAGCCTTCCGGGCACTGTGTATGTGACAATACAGTGTCCGGAAATAATACTATTCCCGGACATTGTATTGTCTCCGGGAGAAAAGGGTCCTCTCCCGGGAGTCCGGGAGATCTCCCTGGATTCCGGGAGTCTCCCGGACGTTCCGGGAGAGTCGGCAACTATGTGTTAAGTTGGGTACATTTTTTGCTGATGTGTTGTTTGTTTCTTTATTTTTTTCTGATATGACATTTTTTTTTATATATTTTTCAGTTTAGTTTTATAATTGTAAAACAGTCATAAATAGTTATTAAGTAATCACTATTATTTGTTCCTAAGTTCAAAAGTTTAATATGTTAAGTTAAAATATGTTTAATATGATCAGTTAAAATATTAAGTTTACTAAAAATGTGTCAAATTACTTATATTTGTTTTGGTTTATGAGCAAATGCACAAGCATGTTAACATTTGATACAAGATTGTTAAAAATCAAGTATATGAACAACATTATTAGCACTTAAAAAAAATAGTCAAAACATGTAACTATGTAATTAACATAACTTACATGCAAAATAATTTGCAATAAGGCCATCTGTGATCTGCCTTCCCGCTCTGTTGTTACTACATCTTGAGATGGTTCAGGCACTCCAGCATTATCACTGTCTACTGCTATATTATGAAGAATGCCTTGTTGTAAAGCAACATTATGCAGTATACAGCAAACCAGAACTATTTCTGACACCTTTTCAGGTGAGTAGAGGAGCACACCACCAGATTTATCAAGGCACCTGAACCTGGTTTTCAAAAGTCCAAAGGTACGTTCTGTCACACCTCTAGTGGCTATGGGCCTGATCCTAAATAACGCCCGCCGCCGGACGGCGGGTGTAAGCGTAAGATCGGCTTTCGCATGTGCGGGCAGATGTTGCCCAGCGTTGCCATGGTAACGCCCGATCCTGGATCGGGCGTCCGTAGCAGCGCCGTAGGGACGCGGAAGGGGACATCCCCCAGCGTCCCTACGTACAGGTTAGTGTAGGTGGGCGGGGGAACTAGTTAAATGAGGGTGGGAGGTCGGGCTAGGCGGCCATACGCTCCTGTGCGAGCGTATGGCCCCTTCCTTATGCCGACTGAAGTTAGGGTAGCCTTCAGCTGGCGTAAGGAAGGGGCCATACGCCCGCACAGGGGGAGTGCCAGGGTAAGTGCACGCCGATACGCTGTGCTAGAGCACAGCGCATCGGCGTACGTCTGGATCAGGCCCTATGTGGGCCTCACTGTATCTATTCCAGGTAGAAGTGTGAGGATTCAACAGAGGAGTCATCAGCCAGGAGCGACACCCATATCTTGAGTCACCTGCCAAAAATGTAAAGAAATAAACAAAAAATGAAATACATACAACAAACATGTGAGAAGGATTATACAAATCACAGCTTGGCTGGTTTTCCCATGAAACATACCTAAAAGCCACCCCTCCACTATCAAACCTGCCATAAAGGGATGACTGCCTGAGAATATAGGCATAATGACATGACCCTGGGAAACCGCAAATACACTCAACAGTCTCATGTTAGCATCACAGACCATCTGAACATTTAAGGAATGGTAGTGGTGTCTATTCACATAGACATGTGCCCTTTGTTTAGGTGGTCTCAGGGGTATATGAGTGCAATCTATAGGAAGTCCTTGTCAGAGGGTATAAGTATGTGTCCAGCAAGGAGTCATTAGCCGCTGGGACGCAGGAGCATCCGTCACAGGAAGAACAGAAGGAACACAGGACTGAAGACACCTATTAAGTCTTCAGAACTGTGAGTAGGAATATTTATATGTTATTATTTTTGATGCGTTAAGAAGCAACACTATAATATTTACATACATGTGAAGAACACATTTTATTTATTTTGGGCAACAGGACACACATAAAAAAGGATTAAAGTACTTACATTTACAAAACGGGACACTGAATATATTTAGGACTTGGAGCACTGTATATACTTTTAGCAATTGGAGCATCATATATACTTAGAGGTTTCGGGGAACTATATATACACTTAGATGTTTTGGTGCACTATATAGACTTAGAGGTATCAGGCACTATATATATATATACTTAGTGGTATCGGCCCACTATATATACTTGCTAAGAGTTAATAGCATGCTGCGCTGTGCATTTTTTACTGAAAAATATATTTATTTATAAGTTACATTATATTTTTATTATTAAAAAAGTAATATTGGTACTGAAGGGTATGGAGTGTGTCATTTTTTTTAGCATAAATCACAGCAATTTAAAACGTAAAAAACCCAAAACGCCGGAAAAGAGCAGCAATGGCTGGCGATTCGTAATTGCAGCCAAAAATCGCCTATAGTAAATTTACCCCCAGGTTTCTAACATTTATTTATATAGTTTGTTAAAAAAAAATTTCATTTTGGTTTTTTGTTTATTTAGTATTTGCTGCTCATACATAGAATGGTACATTTTTATTATTTTGCTTTGGTTATAGATTGATAACACCTAGTTTACATTTCTGTTGTCATCCATTGTTTTAGCACGTACTGACATACTTATAGCTTTTGTACTCTTTGCATTATATTTAGAATTCTGTAAGTGCTATATATTTAAATATTTTTATTTTTGCTAAAACTGATGTTAGGTCAAATACAGAGCAGAATTACACATAAGTGTTTATTTGGTTGCAACTCTTTCTGTGAGCAGGTGGCATGCAGGAATACAGACTGCTTGATGGCAGCTTAAGTATCTGACAGAACCAATAGCAAACTTGGCAGTCAAATCACATGCATGTTAGGCAGAAAGGACCGGATCCATGAATTTCAAATAAGGGGAAAATGTGTAAATTTAAATGTAGATGTAGAGTGAGGCAAACAGAGCTGCACTATACATGGGAGTAGCCACTTATATACAACCAAAGAGCTTCACCACACCACAAGGCAACAATAGTATAAAGAAAGATAGAGGGTATGATTACAGCACTGCACTTTTGCCACCAGACAACCACATATTATGCTACAAGTTCCCTATGTGAAAAAAAAATCTCTTATCTTCTTGTTATAGAAATGTGTAAAACGTTTTACTTTTTCTATTTCTTAAGGTAATAAATAAAGAGCATAGAGTAATATTGTTTTTTTTTTTAAAAAGGGAATTCAGATCATAGGACTCCAAATAATATGTATTAAAGGGCTAGATATACAAATCGATTAAGGGGAAATAAATTATCATATAGCCCAGTGTATTCTGATCCCCTCTTATGAAAACAATTACACATATAATCTTACCAGTAATGCACATAACCAAAGGTCAGATAAAACTTCCTCTAATGGTCTGCACTTCTCCTGTTTACTATAAACGGGTATAAAGTTATAAAGTCCATTTATTTATTTTAGACTTGCATTAGAAACATAAAATAATAGCAGTTAAAAATGTTTTTCATAAAGAAACCCTAGAGTTCTAGGGTTAACGGATTTTAATAAATGCACATAGGCTTCCCTGGAATGACTTGCTTGATTGAAATGCTCCTGGGTCTCTGTGTTTAATGTCTCTCTTAACCTCGGTCCACCCTCTCCAACACATAGTGACTGCTAGACAGCTTTTTTTCAGGTATATTGGGGGTGCAATGTGATCTCTTTAATACATTACATGATATCATGGTGCCTGCTGTTACGATGTGGATTTGTAGTATACTGTTTCATCAATAGGGGAAATCCTGTACTTTCTTGCCTGAAATTAGAACATTTTCCTGATCTGTCTCTAGGGGCTGCTGTGTGACTCTAGCTCCCCTGATTAATCACCAGCACCTGATCAGCCTGGTTATATAGGACTGTCTCTGGGTGATTAAGGTGCTGGTTATTGTTGTTTCCTGTCAGTTCCCTTGTCTACTGTATGATTTCTAATCTATCCCCACTATAAGGGGCAGCTATCCCTGGTGTACCTAACATCCACCTATCATAGGTGGGTAATTTTTTTAATTTTACTTTTTCCCTTATGCTAATTTAAATTTGATAATTTAAACTTAGTAGGTATAATTCACTAATTTTAAATTACTGGACTGGATATAGACGCCTGCATGCTTTTGTGCTTGAGGGGGTCTGTCCGTCCGAACGAGAGAGGGGAGTGGACTTCCCCTGTCACTCCCCTCTCTTGTTCAGAACAAATGTCACTTACGCTGCCATAAGGCAGCCTTAAGCCTGTCCATCCGACCACTGAACAATACTTATAAGGGAACAGAACCAATTTGGATACAAACAGCCTTTAAATAAGACATGGAGCAAGATCAGAGATCCACCAATCTTTTATTTTGTTCCCTTTCAGCTAAGATGGAGTCTAGCATTAAACTTATTGTAAAGGTTTTAGCAGGTGCAGTATAGACAAAGACCATTTGCAGACACAATTGCTTGTATTCTCTAACTACCATGGATGTGGGGTGCTACAGTGCAGAAGAAAAGGCAATACAGATTTGTGTAATATGGAAAGCCCTAAGCGTGGGTGGTATACACAGAAATTTATATATAGATAGTGTTAATGCATTCAAAGCTAACAGATACTGAAAATGCCCAATGGAAATCAGTATATGATATATATGAGATTTAGCCAGTTTAAAGTTATGAGGTGGAAAAAAGATTGGCTGGATAAAAAGAGGGGGCAATAATACTGGTTGGAAACAGAAGGAATGGGTAATACGGCTCATTGAAAACACAGAAGGAGGTGGTATAAAGTTGACTGGACACAGAAGGAGGAGTTATTAGACTGGTTGGACAAACGGGGTTATCATTAAGGCTGACTGGACACAGAAGGAGAGAGCAATAAGGCTGATTGGATACACAGAAAGATGTAATTAGGCGGGATGGAGGGTAGGAGTAAAGGAAAGCAAGGGTTAGTATAATGGACATTTAAGGACCCCTTTTCTCCTGGGCCCAGCTTTCTCTACCCCAAAACTTGTGCTCCTGTAGCTGGTTTCACTTTGAGTATAAGTTTGTGTGGCTATTCTGATTTACTTGGTATCATATTGTTTTGACAGGAGGAAAACAACTTCCCTCTATATCTCACTGCAGCCACTTTTATTGTGCATCGTATATTAATCCTTTCTCTCAGAATAAAGAAAGATTCTAAGATTCCTGAAAACGTATCATTCCTTTAAATCCTCCTAAAAGATCTGTAGCAAGTAGATTTGATCACTTATAAACACCAAGACATGGTGCTTTACTGAAATAACTAATTAGTGAATGTTAAATGCTTTTTGCCTTTTCAGCTTCCATAAGGTGTGCTCAGCCACCTTGACTTACAGACCTGCTTGATCGTGTCCAATTCTAATCATATGTGCTCCAGTTAACTTTGGTCATAACAGCGTACAGCAGGGAAGGCAAGTTATCTGTATGTCCGACTTTCCAGAGATAAGTTCTCTTCCTCTGGAATAACTAGAACTTCCACACTCAACTAATAGAAATCATAAAATCCCCATTAACGTAAAAGAGATTTGATTGTGGTAATCAATTATCAAAAAGAAAATAGCATTTATTACAACAAAATAAAATAAAATGCTTAAACAAGAAAAGTGAATGCTGACAGGAGAAAGCAATACAGCACATATTACTCCTATAGAAAGTAAATACAGGGACTGTTATTATAGGCCTCAATATGAGAGCATAATAAGCCCTATAAAAGAAACATATAAAGGTCTATTATTTATAGGGCTCTGGTGTATTGAGCCATACTGTTGAGAAATATGGAACTTTTTAAATCATTATCATTCTTTTTTTATCATAATAATGTTTAATCATCATAATGCTTTTTAGGATTTTTGCAAATATCAGTGCATTGTACACGCATGGCAGGCATGCCATGGATTGTGCATACATTATTGTGTGCCTCCATGGCATATGCTAAAACCATAAATCAGGTCCCACATATTAAGGGAAAAATGTCTTTGTCAGATATATAATATATTACAGAAATAACAGTAACACTATCACACTTTCTTCAACATTATACATGTTTTTGCTTTGTATATGGCACATTCAAAAACTCCTCTAACTTAAGGTCTACCTATTAAGGCCTTCTTCCACACTTTAAACACTGCACACTATCAAATCAGTAATACTACACTTACTCAATGTGTTATATAAACTCTGCTTCTAATAAAAATGTCTAAAAGGTTATTTTAGAACAGAAAGGGCACGTTCTTGACATTTTGCAATAAGATAAATTGACAAGGAAGATTTCAGCAGCCCCGTACTGGAGTATATATTCTGCAACTTTAGAGAACACATTTCAAATGAATTGAATAGAAGGCACTCTCTATCTTCACTTTTTTTTCTATTATGCCTTCAATTGTGTCCTTTTTTTTTCAGTCAGTTGAATGTAAGAATGAAACACTGTATTTTTTCTAAGCCTGGGATAATCCTCACTATCGCCTAAAAATAACATTATATTATGATGTTTTATTGCAATGGGAACACTAAAACGTCAAAACTGCAATTCGTACTTTCCTTAAGATCTATAACATAAATTATAGTTATTATGAAGAAATTATAAAAATATTAATAGCTGCAGCATTAACCTGCCTAGACCTCATTTTCATTAGCCTGGAAAAGATGGCAGTATCAGGCTAGCTTGAAGGAGCATCACATGATTTAGTTCTATTTGATGCTTTTGCCTTAGCAAATGTCAAATGTAGAGAAAAGACTATTAGTAATTATTTGTATTCATTGTGCTAAAGGCCTCACTTCAAAAGAAAACGTTCTGTAAAAAATGTATGTAATGCAACATACTAAATGGCCTCTGTTCTTCAAAAGATTACATCTAAAAAGGTTATAAAAGGTTTAGCTACAATAAAAACCCAAACACAAATAAAATAAAATTAAGAAATAAAATGATAAAACAATTCAGTGAAGCAAACTATTTGGTAACTTGAGAGATAAATAAAAATACACAGGTATTCTCTCCAAACATAGGAGCTCAGTTTTGCTGAGAAGTTATCTCATGTTAATCACTTTGTATTTACTGCATCTTGAGAAAAGCACATTTGTTATGCAGACTGTGTTCATCGTTGTAGTCTGATCATTAATGCAGTGCTGCCAGAAGCAGAATGAATTAGCTTGCTGAATACTAAACTGCTAAGCCAATATGAACCAGTGTGGCAGAATGATACTGGCAAGATTAAAAATACTTGAAGGCTATACGATTATGTATTATGACCTGCGATGACAGTTGGCTATTTTTAGAGGTTTCATTAAGAGTAGATGGCAGATGATGGGGTTTGAAAAGATGTAATTACTTAATAGCCCATTCTGTTTTAAAATCAATACCCTTCATCACATCTGCAAATCGCTCATGCTCTACCTGACATGTACAACACGGGAGCTGCATAGATGCTCTTATGTTGTTTATCAATGTTATAAAATAGCAGTTCATTCAACTGAAAATAAAACTTTTATATTTTTATAAACTAAACCAATATTTTCAGACATTCTCCACAAATTGTAGCAGATGCTGCTTTTTGTTATAATTTTTCATTGTATGTTTAAATATATTTTTATATAGATTTTTTTTTATAATTCACTGGTAACACCTTTTTAATGTCTACTATAAGTATGCCATTGTAAGGGGTTAAACATAAAAGATTTGGATCTGCCATTTGGCACCACTGACCCTTAAATGGCCCAAATTTATAATGTCATTGGCAAGATCCAGTGTGTCTCTATGGCCTGGTTCATTTAGCAAGTACACTTAAACCTCATAAGTTTAAGTGTCAGATTTTACTTTGTTTCATTTTTGAATTTTAGTTTTAACAACATTTTATTTAATCTTCCACTGGAGCATGTCCATAAAAGGATAAAAATTATTTTTTAAAGCAAGTCAGTTCCTAGAATTTGTGGGTCCTAGATAAAATGGCAACATATGCTTCTAATAACCTTAACTGTGGTATGCAAAGATCAAATTTCACTTTTATGTCCGGATGTGGTTTACCGGTACAATGGTCTTTTTTCCGAAAGATCATCACACGGAAGTTAAATGGAGACTGTCAGCAATTGCCATTGTAGAAAGTGGCAGTTATGCGACTCATGGATTCTCAAGGAGACATTTGCCAATAGTTAAGGTTTTTTTTAGCGAACCCTACCCTTAACCCTTTCCTAACCTTAACACTCTGTTCACTTAAGGTGCCGGGTTGCTTCCTGAGTAGCGCTGCAGCAATCTCAGTTAAGCCTGTTAAGTCTGTTCCAGTCAAGTCAAGATCCTGTTAAGTCCAGTCCAGTCCTGGTTAAGTCCAGTCCAGTCCTGGTTAAGTCCAGTCCAGTCAAGTTTATCTAGTCCAGTTCCAATCAAGGTTAAGTCATGCAGTTCCAATCTTGATCCAATCTAGGTCTAGCCAAGCTAAGTCTGTCCAGTTCCAGTCCTGGTCCAGTCCAAGTCAAGCCAAGTCTGTCCAGCCCCAATCCTGGTCCAGTCCAGGTCAAGCCAAGTCTAGTCTAGTATCTTTTACCCATTGTTGTTCCGCCTACTAGCTCATGAGCAAGTCCTACATTAAGCCATCCAGTTTCTAATACACCGCTGAACCGGTGTCACCGTGTCCCTGGGAACACGGATACCCTAACCCGTCAGTCCATGATAAACCCTACATAACCTTATACCCGCTGCAACCTAACCCTAATTTACCCACCACAACCTGTCACTTGCGAACAGGGATATGGGTTCTTGTTCCCATAGGCAATTTTCTATGTCCAGATTGTTTTGAACAATAATACAGCCGCCATTCATGTTGGACAGCCACTGTATCACGTTGGAATTACTGGAAGCTGTATCATGTTGGAACTACTGGAAGCTGTATCATGTTGGAGCTAGGGCCGGAAACTGGAATACTTTACAGAGAGTCATGCTAAAGGTTGGAAATTGGAGATGGTCATTAAACATACCAGTAATGCTGCAGAAAGTTCCCTTTTCAAATGCAGAGCAGCTGGATGCAGGATGTACCTGCAGATATTTCCTTCATGAATTCGGGCAGTTGTCATACTGTGTTACTCTTTGAAGTTTCCATACTGATTTGACTATCTGTTACTACTAATTTAACTACAATGATTTATCAAAATCAGGAATCTCTTTTGAAAGGAGAAAATAACTAAACAAAAAACCAAAACCAGTCAAATATTAAATGAATAACATTCACATTTAATAAATGGACTTCCACCAAAATAAGACCAAAATAATTAATGCTTTCATATTTAACAAATAGACCAATTTCCCTCCTGTTGTAAGGCACCATATTGATGCTCCCAGGACTTAAGCTAATCATAGGCACTGGGAGGCTGAGAAGTATAGCATCTGAGAGTAGTGATAAACTGGAATGCAACACATGGTCAAAAGACAGACAGTGTACAAGTCGGAAAATAGAGACAGGCAGGAGGTGAACAATAGGCTCTCAAAACGCTGTACAAAGAGTATGTAAACAACCTGCAGGCACGACACTATCACTGGCAGCGAGCATAAACCCAGGCAACCTAGGCAACCAGCTGGGATCCTAGCAGCATCAAAAATATTTGATGTTCAGACTGCCTAGCAACAGTCAGAACTGAACACTACAGTGAGCCATGAGTCATGAGTAGCAATGAGTAGATTGGTATCCCTGCTGGCAACAGCCAAGATGGAAATATAAGTGAACCGGCAGCAGCACCAACTTTATATCAGCAACATTAATGCAATCGTGTGGATCAGAGGTCTGTACGACCGGTAGTCCCCTCCCACACTACATTTTGCATGCTTTTCCCGCCCACTTTAGTAGGCAGAGGGGAAGCACAGCCCATTTGTGAGCAAATGGGTCGTATGGAACAATAGTGGGATTTTTGCATCGCTAGGGTTACTGCCGTAACCCTAGTGTAAAATCTGAAGGATGCATGCACCCTTTAGTCAAAACAAGCTACTTATGCAGTTTACGTGCGTAAGTGACCTGTCGGGCACATGTCTTTTCCAGCCCATTGCCTGGTCTACCACTCTAGAACTTAAGTAGCATTAGAGACGGGTTTGGCAAAATTTGTGTCTGCAGCTACTGTGCTAGATCTTGCTGCTTTACTAAAAGTGGTGTGTCCATGCTTAGCATCAGAACTTGGGGAGATGCCACACAGATTTGTCCACAGTCTGAAAGCACTTGGTGCAAATGTTTAGCTCCCAACATTATGGGTGCCCTCAGGAGTTGTATCACCCATCAGCAAAAAGTAAGTTGCATTGGGCCGGATCCTCAACTATGGCCGTCTTCCACAGACGGCCGTAATTTGCCTATAGATAGCTACTGCGCATGCGTAGTAACTATAGTACGTAATCTACGTATCGTTTCGGTAAGACTGCATATACGCAATCTACGTACCGAAACAATACATAGATTACGTACTATAGTTACTATGCATGCGCAGTAGCTATCTATAGGCAAATTACGGCCGTCTGTGGAAGACGTGTCACCTGTGGTTTGCACTTCTGCCTCATGGTGCAGAGGTCATGAATTTGATTCCTGAATAAGGCCTTATCTGTATGGAGCTCAGCCTACTTCTGAGTTAGTAAATAGTGCAGTGGGACTCCTACTGTGCAACATTTACTTTAGTTACAAAATGCACAGTATAGGAAATCGTTCTTAGCACAGAGACATTTGTTGAAATGTCCTTAGAAGTAAATGCATCTGTAAGTGTCACAACTAATAACATATAAAATTGTGTTTACCAAGCAACAAGTGTTCCTGCAAATGTCAAAGTCATCTTATGCTATTATAATGCGCATGGGCTGTATGCCATAAATCTGAAGTTAATGTGCTTAATGAATAGATACAAATGTCAGTAAAGAAGTTGGATTCTGAATGTGGACTGTGATATTTTCCACCTTTTTCACAGGAGAATTATTTGACTTTCATCTTTTCTACATCAGATAAACGAGTAAATGAATATTGAATATTAAGTTCATGAAGGTGCTACAACAAATGGACTAATGGAAAATTAATGCACTAATGGTTAGTGCATATAATAAATGTTCTTTTATAAAGCAAATCTTTCACAAAATTGGAAAGATTTCACAGTTTAAACAGGAAATCTTTGTGCCAGATGCCATCTGGTGACAGTTTTTTCCAGAAAACATAAAGGGAGAGACAGCATGCTACACTTCCAGGGTAATTTATTTTTCTAAATTAGAATATTTTATATGTGGAATTAAATTATCAATAAGAACTATCAGGTGTATTCTTTTTAATTGCTAGTAAATGATTAAAAATAAGAAATATTCTCCAACAAGAATCTCATATGACATTCCATTTATTTTTCCTAACATTTTTTTAAAAGAAATGAATACAAGTATGTGCAAGAATGAAGAATGTGCACTCAAAACTGAGGCTCGGTTTCAGAGCTGCGTATCTGTGCAAAAACGTTTTGGATGTGTTGCGCATTTCCGCTAATGCACATGCACAAGCACAAACATATGGCCGAATTGTACACACTATTCAAGCCTTATGGCTGGTTACGAATCCGTTTGTTTTACTATGCATACTATGTTTAGATATGTAAATGTGAAAAGGGGCGTCTAGTAGCAAGTCAGTGCGCATCTACATATTCAATCAAATTTACACCCTTTCCGTTGCAATATGTTTTGTCTGGGTTCAGGTTTGCACTTTTTGGTGCATTTACTGTACTTTACCCTGGATCAGCCCTAATACATATTACTGTGCATTCTATTTTCACCTCTGTGATCTCTGGGGCTGGGTCTGGGCCCCGGAAAGAATGGCCCTATTTTGATAGGGCTATTTCCTCCCAGACATTTTGGAACTGGCTGGGATTTCGATTGCATCGATGAGGCATGGCAATTGATCCATGGAGCACTGAACACGGTGCTCTTAAAGGTAAACCTGAAAACTACCCCAACCCTTCCCCTAATTCTAATCCTAACCCTCCCCTTCCATCACCTTAACCCTAACCCTCAGTTCCCAGCAGCCTGACCCTAACCCTCCCTTACTTGCAGCCTGACCCTAACCCACTATCTTCCTCAGCCTGACTCTAAGCCTCCCTCTCCCGCAGCCTGACCCTAACCCTCCCTCCCTCTCCTGCAACATGGCCCTAACCCTCCCTTCCCCGCAGCCTGACCCTAACCCTGGAAAGGTTATTCACCTTTCCCGTGGTGCAGGTCCTGCGGTAGCATACTCACCCATTCTGAAAAATAAATTCTAAAATGGAGGGATATACGAAATAGGGACATCTGAAAAGGAACTTTTGGATGTGCCTATTTCAGAAATTCCTCATTCTATGTGGGAAATGCAACCGTTGGGGCTAACTCCAAAGCCTCTCTCTTGATCAGAAAGGCTGTTATTTAATTCATTAGGGAATTAGTCCAGCATTGATAGCTCTTAGAGCATTGTGCAGGACAGAGGACAATGGGCCCAATCCAGAGGTGAGTATCCACTGAGTAATTTTCTACTGTGCAGACCTGAAGAGCAGTCATGGCTGACTCAGATCTGAATGCAACTCGAGCTGTGGTGATTTGTGTTATGAGGGGTGTTTTGAGGGAGTAAAGGGGTGGAGAGACATAGTCAATGTACAGTAGACACTCTCCCAAGCCAGTGCGACTGATCCATAGCCGAACACAGACGTAAAAATTGTCTGTTTACGTCAAAACATTTGCACCAGCACTGGCTTATGTGTAAGTCCATGGGCTGACAATCCGCAACCAATTTCTTATCCTTGCGTTAGGAAGTGACACTTTAAACGCATTACTAAGGTCAGAAATCACTGCTGAAGTATTTTATCATTTCTACATACAATAAGATAAAATATATATTTGTCATGTAAGTAAATATTGTTTACCATCATTTTCTGACATGCAAATTCTAACAGAGCTGTTTGCATTAATCACAGGGCTGCCGACTCTCCGGAAATATCCAGAAGACTCCTGAAATTCGGGCAGTTCTCCCTGCAGTGTTCTTAATGTTGTGGTTTCATGCAAATCACAGCCTCAAGTCCCGTCCCCCTGCCTAGCAACACAGCTATTCGTGTTACTAGGGACTGGGCTGGACTTAATGACGTAATTAGCATTATCAAGCCATGCTCCCATCCCATGAAAACTATCAGTGATGGTCAGGGGACAGGGCTTCAGGACACAATTTGAATAAATCGCTTCTTTAAGCCCCACTCCTGTATCGGCATCTATTTCTTTCTCCCGGATCGAAGCATTGAAAAATCGGCAACCATGATTAATCATAATCTCCATTTACATGGCGCTTACCTTCTAATTGCTTGTAAACTACGAGCCATAGATGCTTCCAGTTCAAAGGCATACACAGGTCACCTAGTCAGAGAGAGTGCAAGAGCCAAGGGTTACAAAATACCCCTGTGGAATTAAACACCCCCACACATACAGGAAACGTCCGGTCCCTAGTTACATCCATCTAAAAAGAGCAAAAACAAAGGGAAAAAAAGTCCAAAAACCTTTGCACCATATGTAATTTGCATTTTAGAGTGGCCACAACATATTTGTGTTTTTTAAGCTTTAGAAAACAATTTTGAATCACAATTTTTTCGAAATACTATTGATCTATACCACATATTGTATATAGCAAGTATTCCCATCTAACTGATAAACACCACATAGTAATACAAGGATTTAAGATGTTTTTGTTGTTGCTGTTTATTAGACAATCAGGCTCTACTAATCATAAGCAAGAACTGAAAAAATTTACAACATATGCAATAAAATGTAGTATTCCATATTTTAACTAGGATATTGAACCAGATTTGAACTTCAGTGTGTTTTCAGAATGCATGAAGGCTGGCAGTTCACAAAGAAGAGGGGAGTTTCCATACACTGGAGATCTGTTGTAGAATATCTGACATGCGCGTGCCAAAAATGCTAAATCAGGCAACTGGGACATAACACACCCTCCTCCTCCAAAAAGCTCAATATAGCATCAACGACATTATGTTGGAAACTGCTAAGAAAGAAAAGGATTGACGAGTTATTGAGGATCCCCCTGCCCTCAAGCGCCACGGAGGAAATGGCCACCGCAAGCACACACCCCTGTCACACTGCCCACCCCGGTGTAACCGAGGTGGCAAACTGAAAACTAACCGGCAAGCATAGTTTCCAAGTTTCCTCGAAGGGGTGTGCCTATCCCGCACCATACCTCAAGCATGAGCTTAGCGCCATGAATTGCTGACCGCCACCAATACCGCCAAGCCAGGCCCCCGAAGGAAGCCTGGCCCACCACCTAAACCTTCTCCAAAGTCCCCAAAATCTGCTCAACAAACAATACCAAACCACTATCAGAGAGATGCACTCCATCAGGCCGGTACAAGGATGGAATATCGCGCGATAAATCGGGGTGGTAAATGACCGACCCCCCAAGAATGGCTACAAATTTGGAAATGTTATGATTAATCTTTTTTCTAGTGTTCTCCAAGGCCCTGGATGACACAGGGTTGCACCATTTCAATCTAGGTATCATCCTGGACCAAATAATCTTTAAATCTGGGAATTCATCATGTATGGCCGACAAGTCTGCTTTAATGGCCCCACGCAGGCGGCATGATTCAACAGCACCCAGGTCATTACCGCCTAGGTGAACTATCAGACAATCTGGGACCAGAGCCTCATTCTTAACAAAATCCCAGAGCCAATTAAACGAAGACCAACTCATGCCTCTAAGGCCGAGACAATCAACATTCCATCCCGGGACCTGCCGGAGTGCACCTCTCCGATTAGCGAAAACCCGACCCAAAACACATAAGAATGCCCCAGAACCAGAGCATTCTTTCCTGGGAGATACAACCCTGAAAGAGAAAACGGATGATTACACGCTTCACAACAACAACCCAAAACAGACTAACCCCAACACCACCTATCAAAGGTAAACAGAATGGGGTGGGGAGGGGGTTATGACCAACGGAGAGCCAGACCGAAACCAACGGGTGCGAAAGCTCCAAAACCCCTGGGTCACCCTAGGTCAATCAGGCAACCCGTGTAGTGGGGAGAAAAATCGGAGAAAATGCCCCAGTCCCTCCATAAAGGCAGGGGATGGTAAATTCTGGCTCGCCCTGACTGACCGATGATCACCTGCCTAAACAATTCCAAGCATACGAACATACCTTTACCTGAAAAGAAAATATTAATCAATCAATCAACAATTAGATGGCCTAACATACGTCCTATATGCCCGAGACTTCCAACGCCCAAGGGCCATAATCTGCTCTTGCGAGCGGCCCTCGAGAGCTGCAGAAGTGGCGGCCCCTATCCGAAAGGAATGCGTACCAAAAAGAGATGCATCCAGACGCAATGTTCGCAAACACCGCTTAAAAATCATGGTGAATTGATATCGCGTCAATGGGGAACCGTCCTGATGTGCCAACCAATTAATTCTATCAGGCGCCGCAAGCGGCGCAAAATGCCATGCCAGCGCAACCGGGCACACGTTACGATCAGCATGCGCTTTTAGGACCACCCACCGTCCACGACCCACCTGATCCGTTTTGCGACGCCATTGACGCCCTGGACCTCCCCTCCTGGTACTCCTTCCATAACCAATCAAACATGGCCGCTCTAGCCGGCTTACCTCTACTGCACTTGTTGCTCCTGAAAGCAACCCACTGTTGCCATGCCCGCCTGTAGGCCCGGAGCGTATTGGGAGCGAGAGAGCTGTCAGCCAAGGCTCTCAACCCGGTCGAACGACCTGCCAAAGATGACAGGGGCAAGATAAACCTGACCCCTCTGCTGCAGGCGCCAGCTCCCGAAATCGGGCCCAGTCAAAGCGGGACAAGGCATCAGCGATGCAGTTGTCAACTCCCGGAACATGCTGCGATCTGAATCGAACATTCAACTTTAAACACAATAGAACTAAATAACGCATTAACCGAACTGCGGGCAGAGAAGTGGCACGCTGCTTGTTGATTGCCTGGACCACCCCAAGGTTGTCACACCAAAAAACTATATCCCGATCCTTAAGGGCCTCAGCCCATAGCTCTACCGCGACAACGATGGGAAAAAGTTCCAGAACAAGCAAGTTAGCAGTGAGACCAGAGTGCACCCAATCCTGAGGCCAAGGTGCGGCGCACCATTGCCCCTGAAAATAAGCCCCGAACCCCTTCGCTCCAGCCGCATCCGTAAATAATTGTAATTCTTGGTTGGATTGGGTGGGACTAAGCCATAATCTGACCCCATTAAAATCAGACAGGAAGGATAACCAGGTACTCATGTCCTCTCGGATGGATGCCGACAAGTGCACGAAATGATGGGAACGCTTAACCCCAGCGGTAGCCCTCTCGAGATGGCGACAAAAAATTCGGCCCATAGTGATAACCCGACACGCGAAGTTAAGAAGGCCCAAAATGGATTGGACCTCCTTCAGCGTCGCACGGTACCGAGCGCAGCGCACAAGAAGGGCCGCTTGCAGCTTGCCGACCTTGTCAGCCGGCAACCTACAACAGCCCTCCTCCGTGTCAATCTCAATCCCGAGAAAAGACAAGCAGGAGACCGGCCCTTCCGTCTTGTCATCCGTAACCGGAACCCCGAAGTGCCAAAACAAAGAACGCGCCGAAAACAAGGCCTTCTGACACGCATCCGAGCCGCCAGGACCCACAAAGAGAAAGTCGTCCAGGTAGTGGGCAATCGCATCGTGCTTGCCCCCTACCTGCACGCACCAATGAAGGAACGAACTGAATTTCTCGAAAAGCGCGCAGGAAATAGAACATCCCATCGGTAAGCACTTGTCGACAAAGAAACCTTCCTCCAACCGAAAACCCATGAGCATGAAAGACTCCGGATGAAGGGGAAGCAGACGGAAAGCTGACTCTATGTCCAGCTTCGCCAGCAACGCCCCTCTTCCGTTATCTCTGACTACGGAAATTGTGGAGTTTAACGATTGATAAACCACAGAACAGATCCTTGGATCAATTGCGTTGTTTACCGACCTCCCCAGCGGATACGATAAATGCTGGATGAGACGAAATTTACCGGGGACCTTTTTAGGGACAACCCCCACAGGGGAGATGACCAGATTCAGAATGGGTAGGGAGCGAAAGGGGCCGGCTATTCTACCACGGCCTACTTCTTCCATAACCTTTTCCAAAACCACCTCAGGAAAATCCCTTGCTGACTTAAGGTTCCGGATGCTCCCCGTATCCACCTGCCCTGTAACAGGAATTTTAAAACCATCTCTAAAACCGTCCCTAAGTAAAATGGCATCCGCCCTATTAGGATACCTATCTAACCAAGGCAACATGGGCTCAAGCTTGACCGGTGACCTGGCTTTGGCCAGATCCACGGGAGCTGGCCCCATGCTGCTTCTGCGAATTTGAGGACTGCGACTTTGATGCTGGCTGGCTGAAGGAAGTGCAGCTTTTGGATGGGTGAGACCCCCCGCAGCGCATGCAAACGTGCTTGTATTTACAACCGACCCCCCGGAGACATTTTCCAAAATTAAAGGAGAAGCACCTTTTGTGCTGCCCACCCTGGGAGGCCCTTCCGGTGGCTGGAGTGGACTTCCGAAAGGAAGGCCCCTCCGCCACCTCATCGACTGGCTGGGCAACGCGCATCCAAATCTCCATGTCATGTGACCCAAAGGCTATATTTTTGCGCCCGTCGAACTTTTTTCGAAAGTGCTCATCATAAATCCGCCACAGCCTGGCTTTAGCCAAAGCATGTCTATCCTGAATGACATAGAAATACTTCCAGATATCAATATATTGAGACGACCGCCGCTCCAAATTACAAGCCGCAAAAACTGTAAAACCACCCAGCCACCTTTGGAAAGTCTTAATTGCATCCTTGCCTACGCCGCCCTTGGCCTTTGCAGCAGCCAGGCCTTTCTTACCCTCATGGGTAACGCAGAACAGATCCACGTACTGGCCCCTCTTTATCCGTTCCCGAGACGATTCCCGAACGTCCCAAAGGACTTCAGAATTATCGGTAAGGATCGGTGGGGCGCCAGTAGGTTTCCTTGACCTAGAGGAACGCTTTCTATTGTCCTTCTTCGTACCACACTGTCCCTGCCTAGTATTAGCCCGAAGAGTCTTTTTAAGCAGTTTAATAATTTTCCCGGGCCTCAACTGTGACTCAGAGGACCCTATACTAGAACTAACAGAGCCCTCAAAGGAATCAGCCGACAACGGCGACTCACCTGACCTGCTGCCGCTGCCGGAGCGATCCCGCTCGACCTGATCCTCAACTTGCTGGGACGTGCCGGGTTGCTCACCATCCGTGTCAGTTTCAGGAGCCTGTGTTGAAGTAACACCTGAAAGAACATCAACATTAGACTCCGGTGTACCTGCCCCTCCTCCGCCACGTTCGTGAACTACGCGAAGATTGCACCTGCTGCGGGGCACCCACGGGGAAGGGCATGATCATAAAAGGGGAGGAAAAGGGGGGAAACCCAGCTCCTGAAACAGCAGTGGCATGCGGAGGCCGAAGGGGCTACAAGAAATTCTGCGGACCGCGCTATTGATAAGCAGGGGCGGAACTCTGATGACCCCTGGAACGGCGAGCGTGGTGGGAGCCACTGCACTCGGATGCCCGACCGTCCCTGGAAGATCCAGAATAGCTAGCGGAGGAGCCCCCGGACCGATATGGGGAAAAACTCTGGCCAGGAACCAACGGGCCGGAGGGGGCAAGAGGGGTGTCAGGAACAAAGTCTATGCTAATGTCTGCTCCGGACCTC
>WWET01000476.1:0-19933 GCA_011038615.1 Limnodynastes dumerilii
GCGCCCGACACTCTCCGTGTCCGCCCTCACAGCACAGCTGTGATAGTTGCCCCCTATGGTCATACAGATCAACAAACTACAAGGAAGATGCTAGAGACATTGGAGCCAATTCAGACTTAACAGTGAAACTACGTACGCACATAACTTTATAACGCGCTCTCCTGGCACACCCCTCGTAAGGATGGAATTTAGGTGACTTATGAGTTCAGAACCCGAACTTATGTTTTAATGCTGTTGCACGGAAGTGCCTGACCCAGCCCATACTGTAAAATTTAAATACCTGCCCCCACCCACATGCGTATTTAGCACATGCATATATCTCACACACCACACATATGAAAGTTCTGAACGTATGGAGCCAGTTCTGTGTATACAGAACTTCCACACGTAACCTCAGTAATGGGAATCTGCAGTGTGAACACAACAGTTGACTTACGCATCCAGCTGGAGTAAGTCGACTGTTGTCATTAGTTCTGGAAATGGCCCATTGACTTTACACTAGGGATTGCCCACACAAATGGGGAGTGTATTACCCATTCCCTATTATCCTCAAGCAAGAGGATTGATTGAACAAATGAATAGAGTCTTGAAGGAGCAAATCAGGAAGAGAACATCCATGCATACACTTAGGGGGTGGGGTAAAGTGCTTCAAAAGTTAGAGGGCCTGATGCAGAGGTGGGCGTCTACCAGCTGATGTGACGTTTCTCTGCACATGCTCAGTACTGAAGGGCGTGCATTCTGTCCGAAAGGTATGGGAAGGAATGGGAAGGTATGGTAGGGTATGGGAAGGTATGGGAGGGTATGAGAAGGTATAATGTGATACCCCAGTATGAAGGCTGGGGTGCTCACTGCAATGCAAGCGCGAGGAGGACTTTTGGTTGGTGTGGGTGGTTGCCTAGTAACCATCAGCTGGGTGAGAGATGCGAGCCACAGCGCGTGAAGCTACCTGGTCCATAGCTCGTGACTGTCTGGAAGGTTCTCTGGCGTGAGGGTAGGTGGAAAAATAGAGGCGGTTAGGACAGTTGCAGAGTCAGTTGGTGCTGGAATGAGATGGAAGAAGGGCACAGTGGCTTGAGCGGGTGAGAAAGACGCAGGCAGTGTGAGTGGTGAAACGGAGGAAAATCTCTGTGATCGGGGAAGTCGTGGAAGTAACAAGCAGCCAAGACGGTGTGTTGGCGGAAAGCTGACAGTGAGAAGGAGCGAAGCGGTAGTTGCAGGAAGCTGAGACGGTGTGTTGACGGAAAGCAGCATAACGGGAAAGCAGGTATCAAATCGCATACCGAGGGGAGCTGAGGCAGTGACCAGCAGACTTGAAGAAGTGAAGTTGGAGGGCTGTACTGCCAGGAGTCAGGTGTGAACGTTTCAATTGACACTCTGGGTTAGGGGAGTCATATACAATTAAAAGGCTAAAGTGAGGTGGCCAAGGTAGCAACAAATTTACAATTCAGTGTCAAGTACAACTTTAGACTGTATTGTGTGAGTTTACAGAGGAGCAGCCGGGGTAGAAAGCCCTATAAAGCTGAACAGTTGTCACGGAAAGAGAGTAGTGTCCAGGAATAGTTCTTTCATGGGTTTGATGCTAGTTAAAGAACTGCATTATAAAAAATTATATACATCTCAATAGTGCTGTCATCGTGAGAGGTAGGCAGTAACATTGTATATGAAGTGACCAGTGTCGATATAACGGAGCTGTTAAAGTGTCGTGTGCTGAAAATCTCATTGTACTCAAGAGAAAGGGTTTACTCAGCGTCAGTTGGGGAATTGTTAGTGGAAGTGGCTGCCTGTTTGTTCCTGCGGAGCGGAGAAAGGTACTCGATGCAACAATTGGAGGACATTGCTCATTATACCTTAGGGGAATTCACGGACCGAAGGGTTCATAGTCTGGGCCTTAGGGTGTGATTGGAAAGCGTACTGTGAGGAGTGTTTAGAGGGTTAGGTTTAGGCCAAACCTAGAAATCTGTATAACTTTCAAGGGAATAGACTTGTTAGAACTGATACATTTATTATTAAATAATATGTTTCTTATCCTCATGCAGAAATGTTACATTGTTCAAATGTTTAGCTTGTCATGATTTTTAGTAGCTAAAGAGGGAAAAGTGATTAAAGGGAGAGATAATTTTGATAAATTAATATTTTGGCATCACACGATTGGAGAGTGTCGGAGGAAACTGCAGTGTTTAATATATATTGTCAACTGAAAGTATTGATAATTTGTTTATTGTATTGCAAAATAACTCTGTTTGCAAAACTGAAATTGACTGTAAAAGAAACTCATTCATGATTTTGGTTGAATCAAAGGCTTTATATTAAAAAGAGAAAAGAAAACTGAGAAAAAGAAAAGCGTTTATTTTATTCTTGCAGAAAAGTAAAAAATATATTTACTCACCTTCACCTTGTTGTCTGCCTCTTTATCTATCAGGTTAATCGCCAGTATTTACTATGGGTATTCTAGATACCCTTTCCTTAGAAATTTTATAATAATCTGGTGCCGAGGTAAAGCTAACATCATCATATAAGTGGTAGTTTAGTTAGTGACCACCGTTAGCATCTTTTTTCAACTTTACCGCAATTACAACAGCAGTTGAGTTGGTTCACATTTGTGTAATTCTGGTTTAGCTTAGTCTGAGGTGGTTTGGCCATTCAATTGCATTTATTGCGAGATTGATTTTAGCTTGTTAAGCAGACCGTCACAATGGTAGAGTATGGGAAGGTATAGTAAGGTATGGGAAGGTATGGTAGGGTATGGGGGGTATGGGAGGGTATGAGAAGGTATGGTAGAGTATGGCAAGGTATGGTAGGGTATGGGAGGGTATGGTAGGGTATGGGGGGTATGGGAGGGTATGAGAAGGTATGGTAGGGTATGGGAAGGTATGGTAAAGAACAGGATGAAATGGCAGGGTATGGGAATGTATGGTAGGGTATGAGAAGGTATGGTAGGGTATGGTAAGGTATGAGAAAGAATGGGAAGGTATGGTAGGGTATGAGAAGATATGGTAGGGTATGGGAAGGTATGGGAAGGTATGGGATGGTTTGGGAGGGTATGGGACAGTATGGGAAGGTATGAGTCAGTATGGGAATGTATGGGAGGGTATGGGAAGGTATGAGAGGGCATGGGAAGGTATGGGATGGTTTGGGAAGGTATGGAACAGTATGGGAGGGTATGGAACAGTATGGGAAGGTATGGGAGGTTATGGGACAGGATGGAAAGGCATGGCACAGTATGGGAAGGTATGGGATGGTTTGGACTTTAGGGTTAAATAGTGGAAATTAATGTTGTTAGAGGGGAAGGCCAGAGGTGGGGTCTGGGAGGTCATAAAAAGGGCATGGGGTTTCTGGGTCATTTCTCTTCAGTTTTTTGTTTTCCCTCCCTCCTCAATATCATTAGGTTGCATTTATTAACTTTTGTTAATGTTTCTTTTCTTTTTTCTTTTTTGATGGGGCATGGAATTGGCGGTACAGGCTCCGTGGCGGGATCTAAGATGTTCCTTCTAGACGAGAAGGTAATGATGTTCTGCGGGTGTTTGGGTCTGGGAGGTTGCGAGGACGTCTTTGACAGTGGAGGTTGTCCATGTTATGATTCCTGTACTTGACACCCCCAACTACTATCAGTGCCACCTGTCTCTACTCAAAATTTATAATGTGAACATTTCAAATCCAAATTCCTTTCAATAAATCTATGCCCCCTTTGAAAACCCATGTCCGTTGTCCATGTCTTTATTTCGGTGGGGATGTTGGGGTGGTGTAGGTAAGGCTTCAGTCATTGCTCACTTAGGGCCGTATGCAGAACTCGGGCCGCATTGCATTTATGGCCGGAGTTCTCAGAAATGTGTTACTGCGCATGCGCAGTAATTTTGTTACGTAATCTACGTTACTTCTTGCAAAGTAGATTACGTATACGCGGTCTTAAATGCAATGTGGCTGGAGTTCTGCATACGCCCCTTAATGGCTGAAGGATTAGGACAGGCATACTTAGTGATCCTAATCCTCTTTATTTTGTTTTTCACAGTATAACAAAGATGCTGAAACACCTGACCCTTCGCTTGAGAACGATGTAAAGGTAAAGATTGAAGTTGCTGTAGCTACTGAGAAGGAGCAAATCAGGAAGAGAACATCCATGCATACATTTAGGGTGGGGTAAAGTGCTTCAAGAGTTAGAGGGACTGATGCAGAGGTGGGCGTCCGCCAGCTGAAGTTTTTCTGCACATGCTCAGAACTGAAGGACACACATTCTGTCCTAAATAGAAGATATGGGAGGGTATGGGAAGTTATGGGAGGGTATGGGAGGGTATGGGAAGGTATGAGAAGGAATGAGAAGGTATGGTAGGATATGGGAGGGTATGGGAGGGCATGGGGAGGTATGAGAAGGTATGGTAGGGTATGGTAGAGTATGGAAAGGTATGGTAGGGTATGGGAAGGTATGGGAAAGTATGGGAGGGTATGGGAGGGTTTGGGAAGGCATGGGAAGGAATGGGAAGGTATGGTAGGGTATGGGAAGGTATGGGAAAGTATGGGAGGGTATGAGAGGGTTTGGGAAGGTATGGGAAGGAATGGGAAGGTATGGTAGGGTATGTGAAGGTATGGGGGAGTATGGGAGGGTATGGTAGGGTATGGGAAGGTATGGGAGCATATGGGAGGGTATGGTAAAAAATAGGAGGCTATGAGAAGGTACGGGAGGGTATAGGAAGGAATGGTAGGTTATAGGGAAGTATGGGAAGGTATTGGAATGTAGGGTAGCGTATAGGAGGGCATAGGAAGATATGGAAAGGTTTGGTAGGGTATGGGAATGTATGGGAGGGTATGGGAAGGTATGGGATGGTTTGGGAAGGTATGGAACAGTATGGGAGGGTATGGAACAGTATGGGAAGGTATCAGGGGGGTATGGGATGGATTGGGAAGGTATGGGAGAGTATGGGAAGGTATGGGTGAGTATAGGAAGGTATGGTAGTGTATGGGAAGATATGGAAAGGTATGGGAGGGTATGGGAAGGTATAAGTAGGTATTAGAAGGTATGGTAGGACTTAGGCAAGTCTGCAGTGCTCATACAGGACGTTACTGTATGAGCTGCCGCAGTAGCTACATAGAGCATTGCTTTATGTAACAATTGCAGCAGCTCACACAGGAAATTCCTGTATGAGCGCTGCCTGTATGCAGAAAGAGCGCTGCAGAGGAGGAAGGGAAGGTAAGTAAAAAAGAGAGAGGCTGGGGAAACATGATGGGGAATACTGAGGTGGCTGGCGGCATATACTGAGGAATACTGAGGGGGGCTGGAGGTACATAAGGGGGAATACTGAAGGGGGGGCTGGAGATACATAATGGGAAATACTCTGGGGGCTGAAGGCACATAATGGGGAATTGTAAGGGGGGGGCTGGAGGCACATAGAACCGGATTCAGATAACCGGACTTATAGCATATACGTCGTAGTTTACTGTTTTTTACTACTGCGCATATTCTACTAACCGTTCTGTAGTGCAGTGTTGTTCCTGGCGACAGGGGTGGTCTTCTTCTGTCTGTCTACTGAAGACTGGTCTGGCTCCTTTGTTGTCCCACTGTAGACTGTCTCATCACATTGCCATCATGTCACAATACATAGATACCAAAAACATGTCACTATAAATAAATACGGTATTTCCTTGCCTCAATCTAATATTAATTTTTAACACAAGCACCAGCATGCCCTACTATCCAAGGCCCACTTGTATTTATTTATAGTGACGTGTTTTTGGTATCTATTTATTATGACATGACGGCAATGTGATGAAACAGTCTACGGCCACCACACAGTACAGACTGCATCCTTCCGACCACTGTACAATTAAGTTAACATTCTTGTAACAACAATGCAGTTAAAAAAATGCCTCCTTGTGTCACAAAAACAGAAAACATTTGTAACCATAAAACAATAGAAGCACAGCCTTGTAAGCAATTAGTTATCCAGTTTGTGTGTGTACAGTGTATATATTCATCCAATCCCCCCCCCTATTTGTCTCTGCAGCCCCCAGTATTCCCCATCATATCTCTGAAGCCCCTTAATATCCCCATCATGTCTCTGCAGCCCCCAGTATTCCCCATCATATCTCTGTAGCCCCCCAGTATCCCTATCATGTGCCTCAAGCCCCCTCAGTATTCCCCATAATGTGCCTCCAGCCCCCTCAGTATTCCCCATTATCGGCCTCCAGCCCCCTCAGTATTCCCCATTATGTACCTCCAGCCCCCTTCAGTATTCCCTAATATGTGCATCCAGTCCCCTTCAGTATTCCCCATTATGTGCCCCGATGATGTGGCTCGAGCGCCCTCAGGATTCCTTATTATGTGCCTCCAGACCCCCTCAGTATTCCCCATTATGTTCCTCCAGCCCCCCTCGGTATACTCCAACATGTTTCTCCAGCCCCCCTCAGTATTCCCCATCATGTTTCTCAGATTCTCTCTTTTTTACTTAACTTCCCTTCCTCCTTCACGGCACTCTTTCTGCATACAGGCAGCACTCATGCATGGAGGGGTCACCCACCATGCATATGAGATATGCATGATTGCTGGCACTTGGCATTTAAATCATACAGTAAAGCCCGGGTCCCACTTAGAATATATGAGTCCCACTCGCAGCACTTACAGTCTCATGGGCCGTCTCTCAGCTGCGCTCCCTGGTCCTTCCCGTTCCCTGCTTCGGAGGTGCCACGTGTGGTAGTGGCAACCTCCTCTTCTGCCTCCTCTATCCTCCAGCGGTGAGTCCTGGCGATAGCTCCGGCGTCCTCCGGCTGCATGTGCGCTGCCATGTTGATTTTGAACACAGTTTCAGCCAACTGGGAGCCAGATTAGAAAACCATGTGTTCCCAGCAGCCAATCAGGATTTCAGGCAGGCTATTTAAATCCTGGGCACTGACCCTTAAGTGCCAGAACAACTTGGTCTTACAAAGGTGCCTGGTTGCTGTTGCTATCCAGTTCAGCTTCCTGTTGCTACACAGTCAAAGCCTGCTGTTGCTATCAAATCCAGCCTGCTGTTGCTACACAGTCCAAGCCTGCTGTTGCTATCCAGTTCAGCCTGCTGTTTCTACACAGTCCAAGCCTGCTGTTGCTATCCAATTTAGCATGTTGCTACACAGTCCAAGCCTGCTGTTGCTATCCAGTTCAGCCTGCTGTTGCTATACAGTCCAAGCCTGCTGTTGCTATCCAGTTCAGCCTGCTGTTACTACACAGTCAAAGCCTGCTGTTGATACACAGTCAAAGCCTGCTGTTGATACACAGTCCAAGCCTGCTGTTGCTATTCAGTTCAGCCTGCTGCTGCTACACAGTTCAAGCCTGCTGTTACTACCCAGTTCAAACCTGCTATTGCCATACAGTCCAAGCCTGCTGCTGCTATGCAGTTCAGCCTGCTGTTGCTACACAGTTCAAGCCTGCTGTTACTACAGAGTTCAAGCCCGCTGTTGCTATCCAGTTCAGCCTGCTGTTGCTATACAGTTCAAGCCCGCTGTTGCTATCAAGTTCAGCCTGCTGTTGCTATACAGTTCAGGCCCGCCGTTGCCATACGGTTCAAGTCTGCTGTTTCCAGTTCTGCTCAGCCTACAGGCCCCAGTCTAGTCTAGGCAGTCCCCTACTCCAGTGCGGACGTTCATCCGTCACCAGTCCAGCACACCTCATCTAGGACTTGTTCCTCTCTGCCTCGTGTGCTTATGCGCAGACACTATTTGAGGCCTCCCAGTTTCCTCTTCGATACCCAGCGCTCTCCCCTCTGCCAGGAACCTGTGACCGATCCTAACATTTCCACACCTCTGACAGTTTGTTCTGGCCTAATGAGTCGGTCTGGGCAAAATCCCCAGGAGGCGTCATTGGAGTTTAACATTGCGGAAAGAGTCCAGATGCAGGAGGCCGCCATGTCTCAAGTTGTGTCTTGCCTCCAACAAATTAGCAACTAAATGGGAGCCTTCCAGCAGATCATGATGGCAAATGGTCAATCTTCTGCTTCTACATTTGTTCCACCCTCCAGTGGGTCCCATGGTCCTCACACCGGCCAAGTTTGATGGTAACCCTGTATAGATATCTCAATCAGTGCCAGCTACTCTTTGAACTTCAACCGGAAAACTTTCCTTCCTAAAAAGGCGAAAATTGCTTATATTATCTCTGTATTATCCGGCAAGGCCCTGGCATGGGTCTCTTCGCTGCTGGAAAAAATGAGTCCAATTCTTTTGTCTCTGGCGGATTTTCTGAAACCTTTCCGGACTATTTTTGATGAACCAGGATGCACAGCCTCCGCTGCCTCTGATATTCTCCGTCTTCATCAGAGGGATGTCGAGGATTACGGTATTCAATTTTGCACCCTGTCCTCCGAGCCCTCTTGGAACAAAGATGCCCTTATGCCAATCTTCCAGGAGGGTCTTTTCGAATCAAGGATGGCTTATTGTCTTGTGTCACGCCCACTTCATTTGACTCCCTCATTTCTACTTAAACGTGTACGTTTGGACATTTGGCAGCAGGAGTGCCGATCTAAACAAAGGAAAACAAGCAACCTAAGGACCCATGTTCCTTCTCACCCTAGGTCCCCAGTTCCTTCTATCGAAGAATCAATGCAACTTGGCAAATCTTGTTTAACTCCTTAAGAGAGACAACGCAGAATCAGAGATAACCTCTGCTTCTATTGTGGAGAACCTGGACATACACGTCTGCAGTGCTCCAAGCGACCGGGAAACGCCTGCTCCTGACTGATTCCGAGGAGATCTGTCAAGGAGTTGCTATCTGCTCCCCACACCATCAGGACTGTCTCATACCCTTATCTATAATTTCAGGGGACCAACGGACCAAATTCCTTGCCCTGTTGGACTCTGGGGCTTCCAGAAACTTTATCACTGCTCAAGTAGTGGAAGAACTCCAAATTCCTACTGAACCACTTCCTGCCCCTACATATCTCACTGCAGTAGATGGCAGTCATATTCCAGGAGGATCTGTATCACACTGTACCCTTCCACTCACACTCAATATCGGGGTACTTCATTCAGAGACCATTCAATTTCTGGTGCTCGCAGAAGCCACTTCTTCCCTTATTCTCAGACTGCCTTGGCTTCAAGCTCACAACCCCCATATCTATTGGGTTACATCTCAAGTTCTCAGCTGGGGTCCTGCCTGCTTCCAGGGATGCCTGTCCAGAGTTGTGCCCCAGCAGCAAATTAAGCACTCTGAGGACCTTCAGATTCCTAGCCCATACCAGGAATTTGATGACAAAAGCCCCCGACAAATTACCACCCCTTCGCCCGTGGGATGGTCCGATTGACTTGATCCCTTATTCCACTCCCCCTCAAGGGTGGACTTATCCTCTGTCTATTCCAGAGACCAAAGCCATGACTGCTTACATCACCGAGAACCTGCAACGTGGTTTCATACGTCCCTCCACTTCTCCAGCCGGTGCCGGGTTTTTTTTGTTGAAAAAAAAATGGGGGTCTACATCCATGTATAGACTACTGAGATCTCAACAACATTACCATCAAAAATCGGTATCCATTGCCTCCCGTCTCAGAAATGTTCGACTGCATTCGGGGCTCACAAGTATTCACTAAACTGGATCTCCAGGGGGATGAATGGAAGACCACTTTCAATACCTGGGATGGGAACTATGAGTACCTGGTGATGCCCTTTGGTCTCAGCAATGCCCCAGCTGTGTTTCAATGCTTTGTCAACAAAATTTTCAAAGATCTCCTTAACCAATCAGTCGGGGTGTACTTGGACGATATTCTCATTTTCTCTCAGACCTTGGAAGAATATCGAGTCCAAGTTAGAGAGGTTCTGTCCTGCCTCCGCCAACATTACTTATACAGGAAACTGGAGAAATGTGCTTTTGAGACGAGAGCAGTTGCGTTCCTGGGATTCATCCTTTCCAGCTCTGAACTCTGAATGGATCCTGCCAAGGTCCAAGCAGGTATACAGTTCAAGCCCGCCGTTGCTATCCAGTTCAGCCTGCTGTTGCTATACAGTTTAAGCCCGCCATTGCCATACAGTTCAAGTCTGCTGTTTCCTGTTCTGCTCAGCCTACAGGCTTCAGCCTAGTCTAGCAAGTCCGCTACCCCAGTCCTGATGTCCATCCGTCTCCAGTCCTGCACACCTCATCTAGGACTTGTTCCTCTGCCTCGTGCGCTTATGCGCAGACACTATTTGAGGCCTCCCAGTTTCCTCTTCGATATCCAGCACTCTCCACTCTGCCAGGAACCCCTGACTGACCCTAACATTTCCGCACCTCTGACAGTATGTATATAAGATGAGATGTTGTGTAATTTGGAGCCTCCCAATAGGACCAGTGGTGTCTACATAGTTTATCTTCGAGGGTAGGGCTTCTGGAACCTTATTATCGAAATCTGTGAAACTGTACAGTATAACCGAAGCTAAGTATAATTGTATTTTACTTCTTACTTTCATTATACAATATATATAGTGGAAACTGATGAATTGTTGTGTTTAGTCTTCATTAACTCTTGGTATCCTAAATAACCTACTGGTTTAGACTACATAAATAGATCAGACAGAGCAGACATGAACCAGATCAGACAGAGTAGACATGGATCATATCAGACAGAGTGGCCATGAACCAGATTAGACAGAGTAGACATGGATCATATCAGACAGAGCAGACATGGATCATGTCAGACAGAGCAGACATAAATCATAGCAGAGAGAGCAGACATGAATCATATCAGACAGATCAGACATGAATCATTTCAGACAGATCAGACATGAATCATTTCAGACAGAGAAGACATGAATCATAGACAGAGCAGGCATGAATCATAGACAGAGCAGACATGAATCATATCATACAGAGCAGACATGAATCATATCATACAGAGCAGACATGAATCATATCAGACAGAGCTGTCATGGACCATATCACACAGAGCAGACATGAATCATATCAGACAGAGCCGACATGGATAATATCAGACAGAGCAGACATGATTCATATCACACAGAGCAGACATGAATCATATCAGACAGAGCAGACATGGATAATATCAGACAGAGCAGACATGGATAATATCAGACAGAGCAGACATAAACCAGATCAGACAGAGTAGACATGAATCATATCAGACAGAGCAGACATGGATCATGTCAGACAGAGCAGACATAAATCATATCAGGCAGAGCAGACATAAATCATAGACAGAGTAGACATGAATCATATCAGACAGAGCAGACATGGATCATGTCAGACAGAGCAGACATAAATCATATCAGGCAGAGCAGACATGAATCATAGACAGAGTAGACATGAATCATATCAGACAGAGTAGACATGAATCATATCAGACAGAGCAGAACTGAATCATATCAGACAGAGCTGTCATGGACCATATCACACAGAGCAGACATGAATCATATCAAACAGAGCTGTCATGGACCAGATCACAGAGAGCAGACATGGGGCCGTATGCACACCACCAGACGTATTGCATATACGTCTGGTGATTCCCAATATTTGCAACAGTGCATGAGTAGTAATTTTTATACGTAATCTACGTATCTTTTCGTTACGTAGATTGCATATATGCGGTCTTAAAGACTGAATGTTCGCAATCTACATAACGAAAATATACTTAAAGACCGCATGTAACTTCGGTAATGCGCATGCGCAGTGTGAACGCAACAGTCGACTTACACATCCAGCTCGAGTAAGTCGACTGTTGCCATTAGTTCTGGAAATGGCCCATTGACTTTACAATATGGATTGCCCACATAAATGGGGAGCGTATTACATTTTTCTGCACATGCTCAGAACTGAAGGACATGCATTCTGTCCGAAAGGGAAGGTATGGGATGGAATGGGAAGGTTTGAGAAGGTATGGAGGGTATGGGAATGTATAGGAAGGTATGGTATGGGAAGTATGGGACAGTATGGGAAGGCATATCTGAAAATAAAAAGAGACAGAAAGAGGAGTGCCACATAGGCAGAGACATGTAAGCGACTGGGCCTTGCCCTCATCAGTCAAACATAGGGTTAAATGGTGGAAATTAGTGTTGTTAGAGGGGAGGGCCATAGGTTGGAGGTTATAAAAAGGGCATGGGGTTTCTGGGTCCTTTCTCTTTAGTTCTTTGTTTTCCCTCCCTCCTAAATATCATTAGGTTGCATTTATTAACTTGTTTATTTTCCTTTTCATATGGGGCATGGAATTGGCGGTAGAGGCTCCATGACAGAGTCTAAGATACACCTTTTATCCAAGGTGTGCACTTAGAAGGTTATGATGTTCTGGGGGTGGAGGGTGTTTGGGTCTGGGAGGTTGTGGGGGCATCAGTGCCACCCAAAGGTTATAGTCTGAATATTTAAAATCCAAATTCTAACTCCTTTTAATAAATCTATGCCCCCTTTTAAAACCCATGTCAGTTGTCCATGTCTTATTACGGTGAGGTTGTTGGGGTGGTTTAGGTAATGCTTCAGTCACTGCTCACTTAATAGTGGCTGAAGGATTAGGACAGACATATTTAGTGATACTAATACTCTTTATTTTGATTCCCACAGGATAACAAGGATAGCGTCTCCAAAGATGTTGGAACACTTAACCCTTTGCTTAAGAAGAGTGAAAAGGAAACAATTGTAGTTGCTGTGGATACTGGTACTGGGAAACTCAAGGGCATGAGTCAGAGTACTGTATAAAATCCTGATGATGTTGATGTCACAATAGACAAGAATGTTACACAGAGACCATCAAGTGACAATTAAAGGCCATTTTATCATGAACTACAAAATAATATCAGGATAAAACGACAAATACCTGCCCCCCCCTTCCCGTACCGATATATCAGTTTATATTGTAACCTCTCATCCAGAAAAGCTTTGTGAGTCATGGTGTAAAGATAAGCAAAAAAAGGAGGGTTGTTTGCACAGGTAATTTTAACGCAACTTATACCTAGGGTGCTACCATGACCTAATTAACACAGCAAAAAGGAAATGAGCAAAAAATCCCACAAAAAACTGGTCACTGTGGTGCACTCCTCATATAAACAAACATGTCCATAATTCTCATAAGGATTAAAATTTATCTTTATTATTCATAATGAATTTAAAATTTAAATGACGAAATATTTCATATCATAGTCACATCCACGATGTAAAGTAATAGTATTAACAGCTGAGAAGAAACTGATTGTTAGATATCAGCATAGCAGCAAAACATTACACATGCTCCCATAGTAACATTCTAGCAAAACTGCAACAAAATAACATCAGTGGCAACAGTGTAACCAGTGTTATACTTATCAGTAGTACTGGAGCAGCGGTGTGTAAGTGGGATTTCCCAAAGTTTCAGTCCAAAGCAGCATGCAACAAGTGAGGCAAAGAAACAGGGGACCCTAAGCTAATCAGGAACCAGGAGGAGGCTGTCCCTAACCATACTAACGGCCTCACGGCCACGCTTCCCCCGTTCCGGGCCAGTACCTTTCCCTGCACTGTCTCACAGGGCTCATTCAAGGAAGTGGATGTGGCTGATGGGTCCCGGTGCACAGCGGGATACCCGTACTCCAATGCGCGTTTCGTTGTTGCATGCTGCTTTGGACTGAAACTTTGGGAAATCCCACTTACACACCGCTGCTCCAGTACTACTGATAAGTATAACACTGGTTACACTGTTGCCACTGATGTTATTTTGTTGCAGTTTTGCTAGAATGTTACTATGGGAGCATGTGTAATGTTTTGCTGCTATGCTGATATCTAACAATCAGTTTCTTCTCAGCTGTTAATACTATTACTTTACATCGTGGATGTGACTATGATATGAAATATTTCGTCATTTAAATTTTATAAAGATAAATTTTAATCCTTATGAGAATTATGGACATGTTTGTTTATATGAGGAGTGCACCACAGTGACCAGTTTTTTGTGGGCTTTTTTTGCTCATTTCCTTTTTGTTATAGTGTAAAGATACCCTAGGTAAAGATCATGAAAATGATTTTTTTTTAAATTTAAATTATTCAACATAAATTGCTGGATTCACTAAACTGTGGAAAAAGGAAAGGTTTAGATGTTGCTCATAGCCATGTCCCTGTAGCGATTGCACTATTTCGATAGGGCTGTTTGCTACCAGCCAGTTCCGAACTAGCTGGGATATCGATTGCTTATGCTCCCTTATCGATCCCTGGAGCAACAAACACAGTGCTCTGAAAGGTAAGAAACCTCACTCCCTACCCTAGCTTAGCCTAACCCTAAGTCCTTCCCACAGCCTAACCCTAAGTCCCCCCCCACATCCTAACCCTAAGTCCCACCCCCATAGCCTACCCCTAACTCACCCATTCTTTAAAAAATTATGAAACGCCTCACATTCGAAATAGGGACAGCCAAATAGCAACGTACGGCCGTCCCTATTTCGCAATGATAGGATTCGCAGCGGGGACTCGCAACGCCCATAGCCACTAATCAGACTCTATGGGCCAGATTCAAATAGCCGCGATGACGGGAAAAAGTACGCGCTGCGCTTTTTCCCGTCATATACGGTATGAAAAATAGACAAATTTTTATGCGCACCTCTATGGGGTGCGCATAAAATTCTCCCCAAAAAAATTCGCAGAATTAGCTTCGCACCGCAAAATACGCTGCTGCAAAGCTAATTGAATCTGGCCCTATCTCTCACTTGCCTAATACATACTATAAAATGTCAGCTACAATCTGATTGGTTGCTATGGGCAACATCTCCACTTTTCCACTGTTTAGTAAATCTGGCCCAAAATGGTTGTGGATTATGTAACTGACCCGACCAGCAGTTATTACCTCACGTTAACAACACAAAGCTGGATCCAGATTTAATAAAAAGAGGTGAATAACGTACACTATGGGCCTGATCCAGACCTACGCTCGGGTGCGTTTCTACACTGATCGTAAACTTAAAAATGCCCATTTGTAGTTACTGTCATTCGTGGGGCTGATGTAATGCAACAAAAATCTGACCGGATAGATTTTGAGTGTACCACGCTCGAGGGGGCGTGTCTGCAATATGAAATCCGTAAATACGCACCGAGGGCGGGGTGAGGCATTTAAATCGTACAGTATGGGCGTGCTAAGCGTCGTTACTACGCAAGGAGCGTACAGATGCCCGCGCTTACGCTCAGAAAAGTTAGGGTACAGTTTGCTCGGCGTAATAAGGCAAAAGTAAGTACGAAAACAGGGACTGCCTAAGGGGAGTGCAGCATAGGTACGCTACGCACAAGAGCGTTTCATAAGCGTAGGTCTGGATCAGGACCTACGTATGCAAGCCAGCTCTGCATAGGTACTGAGCGTGCGCAGTACCTATTCCTCCACAACGGAATGCAGCCGCCCAATGCTGCACTCCATACAGAGATCAGCTTCTGAAAAGGGGTCACACACCATCCATATGAGATACACATGGTAGCTGCCACTTTGCATTTAAATCGCACAGTAAAGGCCAGGTCCCACTCAGAACATATGTATATAAGACGAGATGTTGTGTAATCTGGAGCCTCCTCATAGGACCAGTGGTGTCTACATGGCTTATCTTTGAGGGTGGGGCTTCTGGAACCTTATTATAGAAATCTGAGAAACTATATAACCGAAGCTAAGTATAACTGTATTTTACTTCTTACTTTCATAGTACAATATATAGAGGAAACTGATGAATTGTTGTATTTGGTCTTCATTAACTCTTGGTATCCTGAATAACCTACTGGTTAAGAATCAGACTACAAACAAACTAAAGAAGGATGGGTACAAGGGCGCTAGTGATCAAAAGGGTGAAGCAGCTTTAACAAACCTGAGGGGTTTTTCCACAAATCCCTCACGTTTAAGTATGGTGAAAAAAATAGGGGTAGGTGTAAAGCGATGGGGGAAAAGGGGATAAAGGACTATTTAGTGATTAAATGGGATAGTGGGGTGGGTAGGTTTAAACTAAGTGTATAGTATATAATTGGTAACCTGCTATTATAATAACAGAATAATAATGAAAAGGGTGAATTAAAATATATAAATAAATAAGTATGAGTGTCTCCACAATATATACATAAATTTTGTATAAGAATTCAATGAAATATCAAAAATGTCCATGCAAATTATTGAATAAATAAATATGGTTGTCTCCACAATAAATATTATAAATAAATATTGGATAAAAATTAGATAAATAGCAAAAATGCCCGTGCAAATTAATATAAAATCATATGCCCATAAAACTCTGTTCTATAGAAAAGGTGAAGGTCCGTGGGACTCTAGTGAGAGTTCATATAATATAGTCACTGAAGTGGAACTTAGTAAACAGCACAAATGTCCGTAAAAAGTTTATAGTAAACAATCGTAAAGACTCAGTTCTGTTAATAGAGTGCAGATCCGTAAGACTAAGGTGCAATAATTCATAAAATTGTATAGATTAGGAGGTATGTTGCATGACAAGATCTATATACAATGCTGAAATCCAGTGTGACTGTAGGAATTTCCAATTCCACAATAGATATAGTGAAACCAAATTGTATGAACACTAGTACATCTGCATATATGACCTTATGAAAAGACTTAGAAAACTCAATGTATATAAGGTATTCCAATTTTGCTAGAGATAAATATTCCACTCTATGGGCCTGATCCTGAACAACGCCGTTGCACTGTGCTTACTAAAGCACAGCGTATCGGCGTTCACTTACCCCAACACTCCCCCTGTGCGGGCGTATGGCCCCTTCCTTACGCCCGCCGAAGGCTACCCTAACTTCAGCCGGCGTAAGGAAGAGGCCATACGCTCGCACAGGAGCGTATGGCCGCCTAGCATATATACGCATATACGCAAGACCGCATATACGCAATCTACGTATCAAAACGATACGCAGATTACGTACAATAGCTACTACGCATGCGCAGTAGCTACTGTTTATTGAACTACGTCCGTCTATGGAAGACAGACATAGTTCTGTACGCACGGACGCTTGAAAAAGTTAGGGTAGGGTTCAGCCGCCGTAAGTCGGGACAATCAATGGGAGTGTCATGGGCGGTCATGGGCGTGAAAGTTTATACGCATACGCTACGCTCGCGGGCGATTGCGGTCGTAGGTCTGGATCAGGCCCTATGTGAGTGTTATGACAGCAAATAGATCTGAAGATAAATGCACATGCACTATTGCAAAACTAATGGTAAGAAATTGTGTTCTCTGTTCAATACTGGCAATAGTCCTGTAGAATTGTAACAGTGTAATGCGCTATGTACACAATACGTTAGTAGAATGCAACAATTGTATCACGTTATTTATCAGTCATTGGCAGTCAAAGACCAAAATATTCGTGCCAATGAGTCCACAATATTAATAACAATAATAGTTGCCAAACAAATGTAAGGAATAGATTACGAATTTTGTTCCTGGCTGCTGACAAAAGCTAGTAAATAAACCTTGACAGATTCATGCAGCTGATTGCGGGTGTGTGCGCTCGCACATCCGAGAGCTGCTACTTCCCGGCAGATGCTGATGCTGTCACAGTACCGTATATTTCAGCTCCTGATCAGTATCGCGTATTCCTTAGTCCTTCAGTGGCTCTTTGGTCCACAATGTTAGCGGCTGAGCAGGGTCTGTGGTGACGGAGAAGTGCTGGAATGCAGAAGGGTTCCGTGGCGTTGCAACGGTTGTAGCTGCTGTCTAATACCGCTATCCTCACTATCTCCTTCCTTTGAAGACCCTCTTTGGCGGCAGATTCCCTCTCCTTTCCGGTCGCATGTGACTCCAGTGGGGATGAAATAATAGATGATTCCTTCTTTGTCTTTTTTATATTTATTCTTCTTTATCTCAGGAATGCAATTTGCATGGAAAAAAGAAAGAAGAGATAAAATAAAGTTTTTAGATTTAATGGTGCATAACAATGAATAAAATACTCACAATAGCCAGTGGACACGTATGTAAAATAGGTGTCAAAAGCGCTTTTACATAGGAATTTGGCACAACAATGGCACCCTTCAAACCAACGCGTTTCAACCCTCTCAGGGGGTCTTTCTCAAGGCTGTTTGCAATTATGGGTGAAGTGGTAAGCTTATATAGGCTACCACCTCTCCAGGTCACATGATTGGAAGCGCTGAATAGTATATATAAAAATACAATTAAAATAGCTAAATAGCTGTAAGGTGGTAATATTAGAATTGAATAGTATAGAATAAATAATAGAATGATATAAAAGGTGTAAAACTAAGTAAGAGGACTTTTTTTCCCTTAAAAAGTTGCATGAAGGTACTCCTATCACTGCACTGTAAGGTGCTGGAGAATGCAAAAACTTGTTGTTGTTTGAAGGTGCCAGTACAATTAAAACAATAAAATGTGATGGAAAATCCACATTAATAAAAATATATAAATAAACACCCAACACTGGTATAATATTATAATCTCAAAATTGGTTGGAAAATGTAATAACAATAGAGGTAAAAGTGCTACCAGTGCTAATACAAGATGGTAAACATGCCTAGTGCAAATATATCCGTGGAACATAATGTATAGTCCATATAGGAACAGATAGTGTATTCTTGGCTGTTTGCTAAAGAAACCACTTCAATTCAAAATCTGAATTTAGTCCCCTGGGAATTAATGATTGCATATTGAAAATTTGTTGCATTTCCATTTTGGCCAGGGATTCAGATATATCATTTTTTCTCCAGTGACTTCTAACTCTCTCTATACCCACCATTTTGGTTATAGCGGTAGTAGAGCAATTGTGTATGGTTTTAAAATGTGCTGACAGAGCATGATTTAGGAAACCTTTTTCAATGTTCCTCACATGCTCACGCCATCTAACCTTTAATGGACGTGAGGTTCTGCCTATGTATTGTTTGTTGCAGCTACATTCAATTAAATATACAATATTTGTTGTGGAGCATGTCTCTGATGGAATGTACAATTCCATTCTGTGTAGAACTAATACTGTTGATTTTGGTATCTTGGTGGGTATGAATCCGGCATACTGGACAGGTACCGCACCTATAAAAACCCTGTGATTTGATGTTGGAAAGAGAAGCTTCTGGTTTTTTTTAGTGTCAGCTCCGTCGGACAGCATCAGCATCTGCCGGGAAGTAGCAGCTCTCGGATGTGCGAGCGCACACACCCGCAATCAGCTGCATGAATCTGTCAAGGTTTATTTACTAGCTTTTGTCAGCAGCCAGGAACAAAATTTGTAATCTATTCCTTACATTTGTTTGGCAACTATTATTGGGCTGGATCCAGAACTATGTCTGTCTTCCATAGACGGACGTAGTTCAATAAACAGTAGCTACTGCGCATGCGTAGTAGCTATTGTACGTAATCTGCGTATCGTTTTGATACGTAGATTGCGTATATGCGGTCTTGCGTATATGCGGTATTGCGTATAGATTGCGTACATGCGCATGCCGAGAGGGCTCTGAGTGTCTCCTCTGGCACGTGTGCCATAGGTTTGCCACCACTGTACTAGGTCAATGCGTAAGGAAGGGGCCATACGCCCGCACAGGGGGAGTGTTGGGGTAAGTGAACGCCGATACGCTGTGCTTTAGTAAGAACAGTGCAACGGCGTTGTTCAGGATCAGGCCCATAGAGTGGAATATTTATCTGTAGCAAAATCGGAATACCTTATATACATTGAGTTTTCTAAGTCTTTTCATAAGGTCATATATGCAGATGTACTAGTGTTCATACAATTTGGTTTCACTAATTCATAAAATTCAGTCACTGAAGTTAGAAACCCGATAAACTAAAACAATAAAGGCCCTGATTCAGAGATTGAAAATAAGAACTTAAAGTTACACCTGGGCTAAACCATGTTGATTTCAGGGGAGTCAAATTTCATTTGTTGCAACAGTATTATAGTTAAAAGGTGATGTTTTGGTTTCACTATAAAATTCAGTCACTGAAGTTAGAAACCCGATAAACTAAAACAATAAAGGCCCTGATTCAGAGATTGAAAATAAGAACTTAAAGTTACACCTGGGCTAAACCATGTTGATTTCAGGGGAGTCAAATTTCATTTCA
>WWET01000476.1:51187-71868 GCA_011038615.1 Limnodynastes dumerilii
CAGTGTAAGGTAGGTTTGTAGTTTAATTTATGTATATAATTCATGTATTTTGCGTCACACTGTGCGTGCGTGTTTGTGTATATATGTATATATAGAGTGCACTGCTTTGGTGTGTTTATGTATGTGGGGTGCACTGTGTGTGTGTATATGTATATAGATTGATCTGTAAGTGTATATATGTATATGGGGTGCACTGTGTTTGTTTATGTATGTGGGGTGCTCTGTGTGTGTGTGATAGAGGAGGGGGGCCCGAAAAAAATTGAGTGTGACGGGTCCCAAGATTTCTGTTGCCGGCCCTGCATACCTGTAGCAGCAGCCACGCAGTGAACAGTCGAAATGCACAAACTTCAGGACTTTTCTTTAGTGTACTATACACTGCAGCACAGGCTTTTTTTTGGCACCACCTTGTGGTAAAAGCTATTATAGCAACTGGCATTAATCTGCTCTCACAAGCTTTAAACTGAATATACAATATTGCACTGGGACTTGACTTATATGTTTCACCCTGAGAAAATGATGCTCCAATAAAACCAGAAGGGAATCCCCTCACCCCCCCCAGAGTATAAAGCACAGCTATACGACACGCTATAGTTTACTACATTTTGCAAAACTTTACTGAACTTTACTAGAGAAACATCCTGTCCACCATGAGCTCTCATAAAACCCCAGCGAGAGTTAAAAAGAGTGGAACAGTGGAAATCACCTACCATTTTACAGGACAAGAAAAGAGTCAAGCCTCACCGTCTTCACCTCAACATGACTCCTCAGATCAAGATACCGAGGCAGACAGCGTACCATCTACTAAAGGAGATTTACGCACTCTACAATCGTTAATATTGGACCGTAAGACCTCCTTTGCAGCAGAAATACAAAAAGCAGTGGGAGCTCTACAAAAATATATTACTGATATTTCCAAACGCACTCAAGCACTTGAAAAAACTTCATTGTTACATACACAATTTCAGGAGGATACAAATACAGATCTTGATTACCTGAGCAGGGAATTGGAAGCGTTGAAGGATAAAAATGAGGATATAGAAAATAGAGAAAGGCGAAACAGTCTTCGAGTGAGAAATGTTCCGGAGTTGGTAGAACCAAAAGATATTGAACCCTATCTGATACGCTTATTCCAATCACTGCTCCCACCCGGTTTTGGATGATACCAGCTACCTCTCCCCTACTTACACCCTTCCTTCTCCTTCTCCCTTTAAGCTTAATTAACGACCCAGTTGTAATTAGGGTCTCTCCAAACCACCCCATACATTTACTATGCCGCTGATCTTTCTCTCAGCTAACACAAAAGGGTTAAACCCCCTTACAAAAAAGATCTATGATGTTTACGGTTTCTAAGGCTAAAGCTGATGTTGTTTTTTGCAGGAAACATATTTTAAAGCAGAGAACAATGCCTCGCTGTCCACAAGGCAGTTCCCCACGGTATTCTACGCCAACGCCAGCTCCAAACATAACGGTACAGCTATCTTAATCAAACACTCTGTCCCCTTCAAACTCACGGGTTTCCCCAGGGATACTAATGGGCGATACCTAATATTAATGGGTAAGTTGGGATATGTTGACATTACACTAGTGAATGTTTATGCACCCAACACAGGTCAGTCAGAATTTTTCCATTCTTTTTTTACCGCACTTCACAGAGTTAGCAAAGGTCTCTTACTGGTAGGTGGAGACTTTAACACTGTCATCTCACACACACTAGACAGACCTACGCCCCACAGACTACCTTCCCCGCACACAGGATCAACAGTTTTAAATAGACATCTGGCTGAATCAAGCCTCTTTGATACATGGAGAGCCCTATATCCTACCACCAAGGACTATACGTTCTACTCACACCCCCATCAATCTTACTCTAGAATTGACATGTTTCAGCTGTGCCACACTAATTCAAGCGTTAAAATTGACATCCATTATTTCTAACACTTGGACAGATCACTCCTTAAAAACAATTCATTTGGAAATAGTGGATATCCATAGAGGCTGTTATAAGCCTCCGCTAGGCGGCTCGCGCTGTGTGATCCCGGCGCTCTCCTAGCACCGGGATCCACGTGTCTCTCACGGCAGTGGCTGCGTCCTGGTTGCCAGGCAGCCAGGACACTTTCTCCTTACTCGCGCCCGCTGCGGCACTTCCCATAGGCAGTCTGCGGTCACCTGTCCTGTCTGCTAGGCTGCCAGGACGCTTTCTCCTTCTCCCGCCTGGCTCAGTCCCCAGCTGTGTATCTTCTGCGGCTGATTCCCCCCTGCTGGGAACAGCCGCCTATCATAACAGGGGGCTGGTCCAAACCTTCAGACCTGATTGGCCAGTTCCCCTGTAAATAGCCAGCACCGCCTTCCCTCAGTGCCCCAGTTTTTCTGCCTCTTTTGATCTTGTCTCCTTGCCTCCTAGTCTTTGCTCCTTGCCCCTTGTCTCTTGATCTTTGCTCCCTGACCTTGTTGCTCAGCTTCTATTGCTTTCTTGGGTGCCCCTCCAGTCCTGCCTAGTTCCTGGTATTAAACCTCTTGTTTGCCATTCCCTCTCCTCGGGCCGTATTCAGAGCTCCGGCCGCATTACATATGAGGCCGGAGTTTTCAGAAATGTGCTACTGCACATGCGCGGTAATTTTATAATGTAATCTACGTTACTTGTTGCAATGTAGATTGCGTATACGCGGTCTTTACGACCTCTCTCCCTGGTGTCTTATCCTACCGTTTATCCCTTGCGCTCTCTTGTGTGCCTGTTTTTGTCACCCCTTCGGGGTCCCGCTGTTTGCTTTCGTGAGTGCGTAAGTACTGTCCGTCCAGTCAGTCCTTGTTTTCCCCTTGGTCCTGGTCCTGTTCTGTGTTCCGTGTTGTACGTCACAAGTCAGTCCCTTCTGACTTGTCTTTTACCACTTACTGCCTTACTGCTCTTTCTGTATTCTGTCTCCCTTTACGTATTATCTCCTTCTGCTACGAGTTTGGTTCGAGGGATCGCAACCTGTTGTTGGGGCGCAGCCAAGTCCAACCCCACCATCAGGGGCTAGGGTGAACATCACCTGATAACAAAGATTCCGCACCCAGGTAACCGTTCTCGTTATTTCCCATTTCAAATCTTACGGAGGCAGAATGAGTTGGAGATTAAATGAGATCCTTTTGCGGATTCCACAGTTTCAAGATGTGATTAACACCAAAATTCAGGAATATTTTGAGTTAAACACTACAGAGGATGTCACCCCTCCAGTGTTGTGGGAAGCCCATAAGGCAGTTGTCAGGTGATCCATAATACAATATGCCTCAGAACATAAGAAAAGGCAAGACGACACAATAAAAAAATATTACTTCTCAACTCCAACTATTAGAGCAGCAACATAAACAAAACCATGACCAAACAATATTAGCTAATCTAACAAAGGTCCGAGGAGAGCTTCATAATCTTTTGGCTGAAAAAAACAGGAATAAGAGACCACAAAGGTACGCTTCTCCATGATCCTAGAGCAATTAATAATCTGTTTAGGACTTACTACCAACAATTATATAATTTAACCTCCACCCCACAAACAAATGGATATGAGCCTACCGCTTGTGACTACCTTAACTCCTGCAAGCTACCAATGCTAATAGACATGCAGGTTCAGATGCTCAGAGCAGGCATTTCCTCTGATGAAGTTGCAGCAGCATTAAAATCACAAAAGACTAACAAAGCACCTGGCCCAGATGGCTTATAAGCAGCATATTATAAAGCTTTTGCTACTAAATTACTACTTTGGATTACTTCCCTTTTTAACTACATAATGCAAGGGGGGCAGTTTTTACTCAATCTAAAATTATAGTTATCCCTAAACCTAGGAAGGATCATACCCTCCAATTACAGGCCAATATCCCTCCTTAATTCAGACTTAAATTTATTTGCTAAAATACTAGCCGAGAGACTCAATCGAGCCCTCCCTGCTTTAATAGACTTGATTTATCCCAACATGACAAACAGCGGACAATACCAGATACACGATTAATCTCATTCAACACATTAACATAACTAAAACACCATCAATTGTACTATCACTGGATGCCGAAAAGGCGTTTGATCGCCTATCGTGGAGTTTCATGATGATGTCTACCCTACACTTTTTTGGATTTGAGAGAAACTTCCTTAACGCCATTAATGCTCTCTACCACTCTCCCTCGGCGTCTGTACTTAGCAGCGGCCTACTGTTGACTCCATTCTCTTTGCATAATGGAACGAGACAGGGTTGCCCCCTTTCGCCACTCATTTATGCCTTATGCATAGAGCCATTAGCTGCCAAAATACGTAACAATCCTGACATTGAGGAAGTCAGTGTGCAGAATAGACAATATAAGATAGCCTTATTTGCTGATGATGTTCTTTTGACTCTATCAAACCCGCTAGTTTCTCTCCCTAACCTTTTTAGCGAGCTCAGCAAATATGGCTTGCTTTCCGGTTATAAGGTCAACAATACCAAATCGGAATCTCTGGCACTTCATATTTCTCCTAACACCCTACAGGGTTTGATGTCCAGCTTTAATTTTCAATACCTCTCAACATCTATAAAATACTTAGGATTACAGATCACTAAGACATATAACTCCCTGTATACTGCAAACTACACTCCCCTCATCAGATCGCTCACACTTGACCTGGAGAGGTGGAAGTCACTCTACATTTCCTGGATAGGACGAATAAACACAATTAAAATGAACTTACTTCCACGTCTGTTATATTTATTTCAAACTCTCCCAGTCCCTGCCCCCACACTTGCATCCTTGCAAGCAGCTTGTGCGCGATTTATATGGGATGGGAAAAAACCCAGACTGCGTAGGACTATGCTAGCAAAAACCACCACTGATGGAGGTTTGGGCTTACCACGTCTCCAAAATTATTATTTAGCAGCGCAGCTGAACCATCTGATTACCTGGCGTTCTAAACCAGGGACTAAGAAATGGGTGGACATTGAAAACGCAGTCTTACACACAGGGAGGGTGGACTATCTTCCATGACTAATAAGATCTGGTAGGCCAACACAGGCATATGAGATACCCACCATGCATTGTACCCTTAGGATTTGGGACACCACATATTCCAAGTATGAACTTTCAACATATCCATCACCACAAACCCCACTATGGCACCACCCTCAATTCCCCCCGGGATCTAATGCGCACGCATCAGATTTGTGGACTAGAAAAGGAGTTGATCGCTTTCTCCATATTCTTATTCTTGGTGAATTCACACCCCAGACATTTACAGATTTTCGACATAAATACAACCTTCCAAACACCACTTTCTACCTTTATCTACAAGCTAGCAAATTTATTCAGACTCAAGACCGCTCTAAAACACTGAGACGTCCTACCCAGTTTGAGAGAACCTGCATATACACAGTGGGTCAGAGGGGATTGATATCCCTGATTTATCATACAATTCTCCAACCCCCAACACCTGAACGCGAACCCCATGAGAGGGCATGGGAGGAGGACCTTGGGATGCCTGTGGACAACGAGGAATGGTCAGCTATTAAGCTTTGCATTGCCAAAGCCTAATTAGTGTGGGAATCAGGGAAACTGCATATAAACTATATACATGATGGTACCTAGTCCCAGCGAAACTACATCGACTATTTCCATTGCCTTTTAATCTTTGCTGGAGAAGCTGCGGTGAGGTGGGTACGCTATTTCATATATGGTGGAGCTGCCCAATCATAGCTCGGTTTTGGAGAGACACTATTCAATTCATACAGCAACTTTTAGAGGTAAATTTGCCAGATGACCCAGCTATTTTTTTGCTGCATGAACCACTCCATTATCTCCCAAAATCTACAGACAAACTTTTGATGCACTGTTGCAATGCTGCCAAGACACTGATTGCTAAACAGTGGAAAAGTTCCACTCCACCATCACACTCTGTAAATAAATTATGGTATATTTCATCCATGGCATATATCACTGCATTGCTGAATAACACTGTCGTAAACTTTCAGAAAGTATGGGCGCAGTGGTATGATCATTTTGCAATTAATATGCCTTGTAGTTTATGAAAGGGATTTTTATTATTTCTTTTATAGCTGTGGTATATACACCTCCCTTGAGAGTTTATTGTTGCATTTATTTTATATGTCAATCTAATTGCATTTATTTTATATATCAATCTAATGCCTTATCCCCTGGTGTGGGAAAAGATTTTCTTCTATGTTTAAAAAACCCTACAAATAAAGAGATTAAAAAAAAAAAAAAATAGAAACTCCGCTTTAATCGAAATAGGGACATCCGAAAGGAATTTCCCAATTTCGGAAAACAGAGTTTCTTTGCGGGGATTGACAATGGGTATATATATGGTTTAATAAAATCACCATAACAATTATCAGAGGGCCGATATCCAATGGTATACAATTTGGGTGAATATGTATAATCAGTGCTTTTTTTGGTCATAGAACACACTGTAACGGCGTTCCGGCACCATTTTTCAATGGATTTTCCAAGTTTCGATGGCAAAATCATTAAAGTGGTGCATGCGGGCTGCTTGTGTGTCAAGTCCGATGCATGCATACTTTGTCCGCACTGGTTGTGATGGCACTGTTCGGCTTGTGCCGCTGCTCAGCTTGTGATTGGTCGTGTGGTCACTCGTGAGTTGATGTGAGTTTCAGCTCCTTTTCTCTTACAAAAACAGCACTGTGTATAATAAAGTAGTGTCTGGAGTGCAAGGAGTTGGGACTGTATTTGGACATAGAGACTAAGGGAATCCACCTGAAATTAGTTTATTTTTTGATTATTATTTTCCTGAAAACATTTTTTTAGGAGCAAAAATGTGGTAAAGCAAGATGAACGTGTTTTTCCAAAGTTATCTGCACGCAAACTACAGGTCTTAATGCTAGCTGTGTTGGTGAGACCAATATTTATTTATATTTCGTTCTCATAAGTAAACTGTGAACTTTTCTGGTCCCTAAAATCCTTACAGAACAATCGACTAATCATGGTGATGGTCAAGTATTTGCTAATATTTTTAATACATATTTTTTTTTGTTGTATATGTTTTTATTGAAGTATAACAACACCAAAATAATTGTACCTACAACGTTTTGACACAATCATATATCTGCGGAAGTACAAGTGTTACATTGCAACAGACATAGAGACGGGCACGTTACACAATTTGGAACATAGCAATACACTCCCAATGGGAGTCTCTCCATTGGATCAAGGGTTGTCATAACCTTTACATAAGGTCAAACTGAGGAGGAAAGGATTGGAGGTGAGGATTTCAGGGCCCAGAGCTCTAGACCTAGGGCTAGTTGTGAAGTGTTCAAACATTCTTGGTACTTTTGAGTCGGAATAGCGCCTAAGAAGGTTAGCTGGTAAGTGAAGTATATCCTCAATTGTCTGGAATCTCGCCATATACCGAAATTAGTCTCAACCTGCCTGTCACCTTCTAGAAGTGGTCCTAAAGGGGATTATCATAGGTTTGTGGGACGAGTCTGATCTCAGTGGCTGTTCATTATAGTCTTATACGCCTCTTTAGTCTTAAATTCGAGCCAATAAAACCAGGTGTCCCTATGTTTCTCATATGTTTGGTCAATATCGGATTGTATCTCATCCATGGATGCGTAGTAATCGATTTTTTGAAACCAGCTGCGTATTGTGAGAGGGGAAGTAGAACGCCAGAGGGAAGGGATCACCGCAGATAGATTTAAAAAAAACTCAAAAGTGAGTCTTTAAATGAGGAGAGTGGCGCCGGAGACCAATTTAAAAGCCAAAATAAAGGGTCACCGACTGCCCCAGAATTTCCTCCGCCAGTCCAACCACCGAGATCCAGAATCCCCGCATTGAGGAGCACTCCCACCAAATATGATATATAGTTCCCCTATCTACCCCACATCGCCAACACAAATCACCCAAGGTCGGGTACATTCTGTAGAGCAGGGGTGGCCAAGCTCAGGCCTCGTGAGCTAGCAACGGTTCATGTTTTCCAGGTCTCCTCAGATAGTCACAGGTGAGATAATCACTACCAACTGTAGATTTTTTTGAATGTGTCAGTTAGTTCCCCTATCTACCCCACATCGCCAACACAAATCACCCAAGGTCGGGTACATTCTGTAGAGTGTTACTGGGCAGCGATACCATCTACTCAGTAATTTATAGTTCCTTTCAATCGATTTTAATACATATTTTATAAATATTTTGATAACTGTGTCGAAATACAATTATTTATTAATAAGTTATGTGATATGAAAAGGGGAGAGAAGTCCCTAAAATGATGAAGGTCACACACAGCATGTGTAAGTGTTACCTTGAATTGTAGTTAAAAAAAAAAGGGGAAAGAAGACCATAAAAAGAATGATTACACATATAGAATGTATGTATATGTTATCCCAAGTTTAAGTTGAGAAATCAATTTCGGTCAAACGACCTTAATAACGAATTATTAACATCACTTGCAGTGGCAAATGCAGGATTTTGAAAGGGGGTTTCCAATGCGTGTAATACATGGGGTCTATATAAGCATAGCTCCCAACATTTTGGAGCTCGAAAACGGGACAAATAAGCTTTGCCCCATCCCTCCCCCACTGTCATACCGCATGGGGCAAAAATTACCCCTAGCCTGTGAGTGTGTATGTATGTGTGTGTGAGTGAGTGTATGTTAGGGAATTAGACTATAATGTGGCAGAGGTTGATGTGAAGACAGGAATTGCATCGGTTATAGTCTGTAGCAAGTCCTTTTTTGATAATTTTTAAATCATTTATAATTTACAAATTAAAATAGTAGTTTTATATTATATGTTGTGACCCATTCACCATCAACACCTGCTTTCCTATTGCAGCACAGGCAAGGACCATCATCCTCCATATCAGTCTGCCTCACATGGCTGCGAAGCCACGCCCCTTTTTCAGAATTTTCACTTTTCTGCACATTTTTCATTCTTTTTACACATTTTTCAATAAAGGTGTGTGTGTGTGTGTGTGTGTGTGTGGGGGGGGGGGGGCTTTCGGGGCAATGCATGTATATGTTATCCCAAGTTTAAGTTGAGAAACCAATTTCAGTCAAACGACCTTAATAACAAATTATTATTAAACTAACATCACTTGCAGTGGCAAATGCAGGATTTTGAAAGGGGGTTTCCAATGCGTGTAATACATGTGGTCTATATAAGCATAGCTCCCAACATTTTGGAGCTTGAAAACAGGACAAATAAGCTTTGCCCCATCCCTCCCCCCACTGTTATACCGCATGGGGTAAAAATTACCCCTAGCCTGTGAGTGTGTATGTGTGTGTGAGTGAGTGTATGTTAGGGAATTAGACTATAATGTGGCAGAGGTTGATGTGAAGACAGGAATTGCATTGGTTATAGTCTGTAGCAAGTCCTGTTTTTGATCATTTTTAAATAATTTATAATTTACAAATTAAAATAGTAGTTTTATATTAAAGAAACAGATGTAATAGCAATAGCAGTACACAATGCATTAGTAAAGCACATTACACAATGGACCAGAGAGCTTGTGTCAGTGCATAAGCAGTGTTGACTATGTTGTGACCCATTCACCATCAACACCTGCTTTCCTATTGCAGCACAGGCAAGGACCATCATCCTCCATATCAGTCTGCCTCACATGGCTGCGAAGCCATGCCCCTTTTTCAGAATTTTCAATTTTCTGCACATTTTTCATTTTTTTTACACATTTTTCAATGGAGGTGTGTGTGGGGGGGGGGGTCTTTCTGGGCAACCAGACCCCCCACCGCGGGCGCCACTGAACTATATGCTTGTCTTTAAAGTGAGCAGAGAGTGAGCGGGCAGTATTTCCTTTTCTGATATTACAGGGGTGCTCCTCTTATATCTCCTTCCAAGTAGTTCTAATTGATTGCAAGGAACTTCCACACTTCATCATATAGACACTGTTCCAGATTCACAGTTACATAGTTTTCGTCTTACTTATGTTGTTTTAGAAATTGAGCTTTACACTATCTACGTACTATTTCTGTGCGTAAGCGCAGTCTAAAAACAATTCTTAAAACAACCATACGTTAGGTGAAAATTACATAACTGTGAATCCGGACCAGAGTTCTTAGCTTTGCATGTGATAAAATCCTCTATTTTCTGAGTTTCTCCTGTTTTGTGAAGCACCACATCTGGTAGTTTTTATGTCTTGAGTTTAATGAAACAACAGATAATTAGAAGCTTTTATTGATGTGGCAACAGTGTCATATGCACAAACATTAGAACTCAACTCTATTTCATAAACCCTTTTCCAAGCCCTCTCCAGGTCTCTCCATCAATCTTCTCCAAGCTTCAGACTCTCTTATCCATATTTGTCTGGAACAATAGGCTCCCACGTACCTGCTTCTTCCTCTTCTTAGGAAACCCATGAGCAGGTTTAGAGGAAATATGAGGAGAAATGACTTTGCAGAAAGAGTAGTAGATAAGTGGAAAAGCCACCCAACAGAGGTGGAGGAGGTTCTCCCTCTCCGGCTAATGAAAGATCCAAAGTTATTCCTCCTGTTCTTACTCTTTTCAGATGTCAACAAGGACTCAGCTAAACTTGTGTCCCACTTCCTTGCCACCACCAAGTGTCTTATAGCGAAATCCTGCCCCCATCCCGGAGACAGCACTCCCTTCAATCACAAGGAGCCTCCAACTGGCAATGAGCCGGATTCACAGATGCGTTTTTACTAAGTACACGTTTTTACGCACGCACGTAGCAAGCCACCACCCATGACACTCCCCTCAGACGGGCTTTTGGTGACTTCCACCTCCATAGAGCACCCTTATCTCCACGTGTGTACTCACGTGTGTATGTTATTTACGTACGTGCGTATCTATGTAACCGCTACCTCAAATGGTCATTTAAATTCCTCTAACTTTCCCCGTAGGTATTTTAACGTATAGGACTTACGTGTGTAAATACTACGTAACTTGCGTACATAAAGTTATTGCGCATATTCAGTTAATCCGCATGCAAAAATACGCACGCAAACCCATGCAAAAACGGATCTGTGAATACGTCCCAATGTCTTTACTTGATATTTTCTTGGACTCCCTTCCCTGCCTCTCTTCCACCTCACCTTTATAAACAGTTCAGTTATTTGGATATCTAGTTTCAGGTTTCTTAATAAAGTAAGAGTTAAAGAAACACACACCCCACAAAAGTGAAACTAAAGAACAATGAATAGAATACAATAACCATAACAAACAGAGAGTAAAAGTATACTCAGATATAAGATGATTCAATTGTATATATTGCTTTAAAGAATGTATTGCTTTAAAAAAATATAAGTACCACCTTGGCTTGAGCTGTGGTTATTTTTACAGGAAAGCAAATTTCAAGAGGATGCGCCCAGCCACAGGTCTTTTGTTGAACAACAGGAAAGCTAAAAATTGATGAGGTGGCTATGTGTGGTTGAGATACAGATGAACTAACACCTCCATGCCACTTTGATTCTGAGAACTGAAAAATACGCTTAGACGCAAAGCTTAAGGCGATAAACCATAAAAAGATCCCTCTTTTGGAGACATGTTAAACTGAACTTAGTATGGCCCGAATATATTCTGAATACGCCTATAGGAACGCCTAGACAACAAGCTTCAGCCAATTACATTATATTAGTGACGTACTGTATGAAAGCTAAAGATGTATGTTGCATAAATAAAGGCTCTCTGAACTGTTTTGCAGAGCAGGAAGCGTGTACTCACCTGAGTGTTGAGTTCACTGACGACAAGATAATCACTAAGAGGTTATTAGGAGTGGGTGCCCTAGACCCCAAAAGAATAACCCCAACACAAACCATTGTCTCGCCCTGATCACAGAACAGAAAGTCTGACTCTGAGAACAGACCAGGAGGTGTCTTAGATCTCTCTAACTATCACAATGCTAAATATTGGGAAATACATCAGAGACAACTATAACATTTTTACAGGATCCGTCATCGGTGTGGTCCTTCTCGGATTCGAGAACCTTATGGAAAAAGAATTTACCTGCCCAAGTGATGCAATCTTAGGAATCTGTTACAGTTTGAGTTATTTCTTAGTTCCTTTCATTATCTTCTTTATCCTGCCATATCCTTATCAGTGTTCCAGAACTTGCACTAAGTGCAATCATGCTTTCAAGGCTGTTTTATTATGGGTAATTATTTTAATAACAGATGGACGTTACCCTGAATGCATTTATGTGTCTTTTGAAAAAATCTCCACGACCCCTAATTCAACATCTCAGGCAAATGAGACAATTAATAGGAACTACATCAAACAGTCATGCCAGGTGAGTTTCATTTATTTTCCTTATAAATTAAAGAATACATAGATGATAAATACAGTAGCAGATACAACATAGCGATAGAAATGTGTAGTAAATGTGTAGAGATGATTGTTACATAGAACCCTTTAGACAGAAAAAGTAGCTCAATGCCTAACTCACAGTAAACGGAAGGTGGTGGAGTGGTAAGCAATAATACATGCAACTTCTTGGGCCCCCTACCTACACAGTTGGGTCAAACCATTGGGGGTGTAGCTGTGTCTCCTTGGGTGCATGCCATACATCACAACGTTACAACTATAACATTTTTACAGACTCAATCATCGCTCTGGTCCTTCTCGGAATGAAGAAACTTATGGAAACAGAATTTACCTGCCCAAGTAATAAAATCTTGGGAATCTTTTACGGTTTTACTTTTTTCTTCATTCCTGCCATTATCTTTTTTATCCTGCCAAATCGTTATCCTTGCACCAAAATCTGCTGTAATTTCTGTATTAAAACCTGTATTATAACCTCAAACCTCGATTCTAAATCAAGGCAAAACGCAATTTTGGTGGAAAAGTAGGATCTCAAAGTTTTGGCTTTTTCAGCTTGAAATCTCACATTATTTTTTAACTGCTTTGTGATTGTGCTGTTCAGGAACACAGTTCTCGCATGTTTTTGAAGGTTTATGAGGCACTCCCTCGTGAATTAGGAGCCATTTTAGATAGAAGATTGGTGGTGAAAGTGTTGTTGTGTTGTAGCTCTACCAGCGTCACAATTATATACCTAGTATCCATCCACTAGTGTTTATTTTGTGCTGTAAAAAGAAACCATAAGCCCTTTTTAGGGCTCTCTTTTGTATTTTTTTTTTTTTATATATATATTGATCCGAAGGTGTACACACACACAGTGATTGTAGTACAGGGCACACAGTGACTAATCTTTCAAAAGCACATATATATTCTGTGTAGTAGGCTATCAAGCATAACGATTGTCCAAGTATTGCACAGTAGTCACTGACCAGTCACATATATATTCTGTGTAGTAGGCTATCAACCATAACAATTGTACAAGTCTTGCACAGTAGTCACGGACCATTCACATATATATTCTGTGTAGTAGGCTATCAAGCATAACAATTGTACAAGTATTGCACAGTGGTCAATGGTCAGTCACATATATATTCTGTGTAGTAGGCTATCAAGCATAACAATTGTCCAAGTATTGCACACTAGTCAGTCACATATATAAACCAAAAATTATTTGTCTGCTCTGTTTTTTTTTAAGTTGCAGAAATGTAGCTTTACCGACAGCTTTGCTTGCAATAGAATCAAATATAGCATTTTCCATCCAAATTTATAGACTAGTAGACTAATAATCATCAATATCAATGTATTCAATCTATATCTGAATTTAGCACAAATTCATTTTGGTAATCCTGGCACATTAATTTCAAAAGTGCATTTTGATATTGATTCAAATAATTGTTTGGGTTCAAATAATTCTGTATTAACCACGCAACAAGCTTCTTTTGTTTTAATTCGTAACGCATTCTTTCTGTAGCAAAGTTGGGCACCTTGCTGTCTTAAAAAAATGTAGTTTTTCTATTGATTCTGCGGTGCTTAAAACCCTCTCTATTAGACAAGATGTGAGCTCCATTTGTAACGCATACCTTGGCCCGGAGTGTTTGTGCGCCTTAGGAAAAAAAGTGGGATGTAATCATGCTGCGCACATTTGGAATATACTGTTGTTGGATGGTCTATCTTCTTATGCTAAAATTATCCACAGTGCAGTGTATCAAAACAGAACATAATGTTACAGTCTACACAAGATATCTTTCATCAAAGTGTCATATACAATGTTGTCACTAATTATTCTAAAAAGAGAAAAAATACTTAATGTCACCGGTAGTTGTCCTCCAAAGTCCACTTTATATCGGGAATCCAGCAATCTTTTTAGTGTTCACTCATGTACGATGAAAGATGAGAATAAAAGGTTGTAAAACTTGTGTCCCTTGTTTACTTTCTTGTATGTACTCCGCTTCCCATGAATTCCAACTTCAAAACAGAGGGATATAACACAAACTTTGTGCAGCCAGATCAAACAATGTAACAAACACACACATGAGTATAATGTCTTCTAGTTGTACTCACATTCTTCAGACTTGATAACAAGCTCATCAAGCTATCTTTTCTCATTATAAGATATTTCTCCCAATAGGAGTATTATATGCAAGACACAACCGTAGAGAAAGACTAATAATGCAGCTTATTTAACCTCTATATGTCTTAGAAGTGAGTAATCATACTGACATTAAGTAAATATTTCTGCAGACACATCAAGGTTTCCTTTTATTCTTTGTTTGTATATTCCTTTCACTTTATTTTCTCTTGATGATGTCACTTGGTTTAAAAGGAGGTATGCAGCAGTATCTTTTGCCACGGAGGGGGGGGGGATTTCACCCTTCAATGCTCCGATCTTCTGCTTTCATGAAAATACCTTAGACTAGTGTAACACCTTTATTCCATAAAGATAAATAAAACCAGACAAATAAAATCTTAAAAATGTAGTGGATCTAGTGAGCATAGGGAGTGTTCACTCCAAGATGTAAAACAATGGGTTGGGTTATTAAGGGCCCAAAAACTCCCACTGAGAATGCTTAGAACCTACACAGAACAGAAGGTGTTGTCTGCAGAAAGAATTACCTCTTTGTGATGCATACCTGGTGTGGTGTGCTCGGGCACCTTGCATCTTCTAAAACATTAATGCGACTTTCTTGAAGAATCCGTGAGCCAAACAACTGCTGCTGCTGGTGTTGCTGCTGCTGCTGCGGCTGAATCCTCATCATTGAAGGGGACCAAGAAGTCTATCCGTTTCAAACAACAATTGTCTGTGGAACAAGCTTTTGCAAGAGGAACAAAGTATAACAGCTGCCACCCAGTAGCAAAGCGCATAACTGAAGCCATAACAGTTATGATGACAGTAGATTTATGTCCTATATCCGCAGTTAATACACCTGGTTTTATAAGATTAGTTGAGGTCATGTGTTCATGGTACCAAATTCCATCTCAATTCTACTTTTCCAGCACAACAATTCCAGAACTATACTGTGACCTAAAAATAAAAGTGATTTGTGGTCTCTAAAATGCCATTGTATCAATTATTCATATAACGACAGATATGTGGACAAGCGGTACTGGTCAAACAAAAGATTACATGACTGTGAAAGCACACTGGGTAGGGGAGTCACCCTCAGCATTAGCAGCAGCAGTTGTTCCCCGTCAGCTCATTCACAGACAGGCTACTCTTTGCATCACCGGTTTCATGAAGAAGCATACCGGTGTGAATATTTTGGATAAACTACGTGATGTGTTGGCCATCTGGCTGACCCCACTACAACTGTCCACAGGCTTCATGGTTTCAGATAGCGGAATAAACATTTTGCGCACACTGCAAATCGGCAAACTTGACCGTATACCTTCTTTTGCGCACACAGGGCCTGATTCAGAGATCCGTAAGTAACGATAGTTCAGTGCGTATATTTAGGCTCGGATCGATTTTGCATCAACTGCGCATGTGTAGTAATAGTGCAATGCCATGTACGTTGAAGTTAAGGTCGGAAATGCCTTAATCGGGCGGAGACTAATGCGACCCTAAGTGCGGCGGAAATATACGGACCTAAGGATTTGCATAGAAATGGGCGGGGGAGGCATTTAGATGAGGGAAAGTGGGCGCGCTTACAGAGTTAGGGCCCTAAATATACGCAACTAATACACATAGGGTCAGAAGTGAATGCGGCCAGTTAGGCTAGTCTATGGAGGTGGAAGTTTAGGTCCGGCCGGAGGTTGCGAGGGGAGTGACTGTTTATTTTGATGGGTGTAACCTGCTCCGACCTGCCACTTAGATGCGTATGTTTGCAGCCCGATCGCCGACGGATCTCTGAATCAGGCCCACAATCAACTTGGTGGTGCAGCATTTCTTGAAAAATGACAGATCAGTGCAGGAAATGCATTCTGTGGCACGTAAAATCAGCAAGCATTTCCGGCATTCGGCTTCCGCCTGCCGAACTTTGCATGAGCTGCAAAAAAAGTTCCATTTGCCATCACAACAACTAAAACAAGAGGTAGTAACTAGGTGGAATTCCACACTCTATATGCTGCAGCGATTGCAGGAACAATCCTACACCTCAAGCCATGACATAGGGAGAGAGGGATATTACCTTACTTCGTCACTCTGGAGATTAATCTCTGTGTTATGTAAGATACTAAAACCCTTTGAAATTGCCACCTATGAAGTCAGTTCGGATTCTGCCAGCATCAGTCAGGTCATCCCCTTAATTAAGCTGATGAAGACGATACTGGAGATTCTGAAGGAGGAGATTATGGTAAGCGAATCGGGAAAGTATGCTGGACTTGTTAATCAAGTAGTGAATTGTCTTCAGCAGGACACTAGGGTTAGCCAGATTATGGAAAATAATCCCAATAATTTGATCCTAGGTTTAAGTGCTATGTCAGGTCATTTTTTCCTGAAGACACAGATTTTAGGAGATGTAAACAGCTACTTGTGAGCAACTTGTCAGATAACGTTGCACATAACTCATCTCCTCCTTCAGCTTCTCCAGGAATCTCTACTGCTAGAAAACACTGTTGATGGAGAGTCAACACAGCGCACCACAGTCAGAGATTATGATATCTGGTCCGGCTTAAAAGTCATCCCCACCTATACTAACAAAACTTGTGTGAGTCAGTCAGATACCGTAAGCATCAATAGAATTGTGGATGATTACAAGAATGATCATTACCAAATTTGCCTGCATGCTAATCAGTTCTGACTATGCGCACTAGAAATCACTCCATCCAGAGTCCCGTTCCTACAGTGAGCTGGGGCTCTCTACACTATTAGGTGACTATTGTGCATTCGGCAGAGACCCGGTTGAATACCCCTTTGTTCGAGGCTGGTTTCCTTCATCTGCTCCTATTTGCTCCCCCCCCCCACTAGCTGGCAATTGCGGATGCGCATTGCCAGTGGTTGAGAACATTTGAATTGACTGTTTTCATGATATATATGCATCAGTGACCGGTCACTTAAGAATTCAATTTAAGGTTTTCATCTTTCTCAATATTCTATAGGATGCTATACATTCTGTTGTTAGATATATACCTATTTTTATCTACCTTGTGTTTATCTACAGTACCTTGTGTGTGGTATGAATTTTGGCTATATTGGTGTGTTATTTTAACTTATTAAATCATTTATTTTATGCAGGTGCTTGCACATACTTTTCTTTTTTCTTTAAATATTTTTATTTATAGTACATATCCTTTGGGTAACTGACTATTAGCATCAGATTCTAGTGCAGCACTTTATGTGTTTTTTTGTTATTTATTGGACTTGCTATCCTAAGTGCAGCAGCTCTAGACCTGTTGTGTATAGTTTCATCCTAATTATTTTTTATATATATTTGTCTCCAGCCTTCCAATAGTCCCCTTTCATGTATCTCCAACCTCTTCAGTATTCCCCTTCATGGGTCTCTAGTCTCCCCATATTTCCCCTCGTGTGTCTTCAGTTTCCCCATATCCCCCCCCTTATATGCCTCCAGCCTCCCTATATTTCTCCTAGTGTCTCCAGCCTACCAATATTTTCCCCTCATGTGTCTCCAGCCTTCCAATTTCTCCCCCTCTTGTGTCTCCAACCTCCCTATATTCCCCCCTCATGTGTTTCCAGTCTTCCAATATTTCCCCCAAATTCTACATTGCAACACTAAGACTACAAAATCTGTGCTCGCTACACCCCCCCTTCCCTCGGAAAAGAAGATGCCCATCCGTAAGAAATCTGGTTTGAGTGAATTGTGTTGCAATTGGGTTGCACGGATATGTATGCATACGCAGAACGCAAAAAATCTGACCGCACGAAAATAAGGTTATTGCTGGAAGAATGGATCTGTTCCAATATGCTTTCTGTACTAACATCAAAGTTCAAAGTTTGAAGATCCTACATTAGACTCTGAGGAGGAGACACAGTTTTCGTTTAGATAATGTATTATTAGTGTAACATTAGACAGTAGATGGCAGTAATACTCTACCTAGAGATAGATTAGTGTTTGGGTTGGCGATATATATATTTTGCAGCACCTGGAAGCAATTTTCCCAGCATGTAATATACAACAAAGATCTCTATACCTAAGAAATGCACAAATATTAGGTTGTCCTTTGGTATGGTTTACATATATTACTGGAGATTACTCTACCCATTGGATGGTGGACACTCTTCAGCTACAGACACAGCCAGTCATCAAAATCCATGAGCTTTCCTGTAAAGTAGTTTTGTCAAAAGTTAACACAAAACAAAATGCATTGTGATATGTTATCAATGAGTCTTTATGGTGAAGTGTAATGTAATAGTATTTAGAGCACTGCACGGCTTTAATCCCTCATTACTTGTACAACATCAGTGGCTTTTATTCTCTTCTGTCTACAGGTATTTGGTCTTTGGCTTGTGCTAGTGTTTGTCTGTGTTTTAATCTGTAAATGTGAGACACAATCAGACAGGGATAAGAAGGAGCACAGACACAACCTGCTACAGGACATGGAGAAGGGCATCCGTGCTGAAGCACAAAAAAAAAAGGAGGAGTTTATTCATGATCATGTCAGCAACATAGACTGGAAGGAATATGATCTTCGCTCAGAGGACGCTTCCGAGAAACTGAATAAAATCATAACTATGAACAAGAACAAGACATTTCTGACAGAGAAACCTAAATATCCAGCTGAGGGTAACTGTGAGGTAAGCCAGGGCTGTGATTAATTCGAAGTGGCGGAAATGTATTTAAAGGACATGGGGCCTGATCCAGAGCTACGACCGCAATCGCCCGCGAGCGTAGCGAACGTACGCCCGGGCGTAAAAACTTTCACGCCCATGGAGAGAAATAAGACCATGAGAAGGCACTGTTGGGGACAGGAAGGGCGGTGTATTCAATTTGGCATTGTAGCCCATTAACGGAGAGGAGAATCTTGTTTCCTGAAATCTTCTTATTGAGGCTAGATTCCATACAAGACACAAGACAAAGGGCCCGATTCAATTGCCGGCGAAGTTTTCAAAAACTTTGCGTCGGTAAAAATACGACGCCTTCGCCGGCAATTGAGCGATAAAAATTCGCCCATTCAATTATTTTTTTACCGCTGCGCTAAAACAGCAGGCAGCGGTAAAAAAATAACCATAGAAAAAAAAAAAATCTCTCTGTTAACGGCGCAAATCACCTCCTGCTAGCAAGAGGTGACCGGCGCTAGTGAGAGACTATTACCCAGTGCCTGAAATCACGTTCTCACGAGATACTTCAGGCACTGGGTAATAGCCTCAGTAGCGCTGGCACTTCCTGCTAGCAGGAAGTGTTTTGCAGCGTTAAGAGAGAGGTTTTTTTTTTTGCTCTAGCAGCTGCTCAGCGGTCCCTGGATGGCAGGGCATGGTGCCTAATGCCCTGCCATCCATGGGCATGCTGATGCTTGTAGTTCTACAAGCATCAGCATGCCCTGTTGGGGCACAACATAGGGCAGCGTTAAAAATCCGCACCTCTCATAGGTGCGGATTTTTATCGTTCAAAAACCGGCGTATTTTTAACGCTAGAAAAGAATTGAATTAGAAAAAAAAATAACGCTGGTAAATTAAAAAATAAAATACGCCGGCGAACGATTTTTTGACAATTGAATCGGGCCCAAAGTTTAGTAGATAATTTTTATTTAAAACACGTTTTATTTAAGATTTTCCAAATTATACAATATAGCACAATATGGCATGTACACAAAACAGGTAAATAAACATTCCAAAATTCCATAGTCATAGTAGATCATTTTAAACAATTGGTGGTACAATGTCGAGATGCTTTTATATTTGATATTGAGTATAGAAATGTGTTACAATTCAACAACTCAGAGATACAATAACCTCATTTTTTGTTATTAAAAACAGTGTAAGAATAAAAACTAACAAATAAAAAAAGTGGAGATATTGCCCATAGCAACCAATCAGATTCTAGCTAACAATTTCTAGTATGTAATAGAAAAGTGAGAGCTAAAATCTGATTGGTTGCTATGGGCAACATCTCCACTTATCCTTTCTTAGTATATTTAGCCCTAGGAGTGTGTCTGAGTATAGATAGATTTGCCACGAAGCCAATCAACAGTGTAGCAAACTTAGTGGAAGAAAGGACATCTTATAATGACAGACAGTCCAACATGACCCATTCCATTAGGTACAATTTAATCCGCTCCTCAGTTTCCAGCTGTCACTCACCCGGTTTAAATGTATTAACTGATATTTTAAAAAACTATTTCACTCTTCTACGAAGGCGGTTACCATAGTAACTGACAGTTGGAAACTGAGGAGCCGAGAATTTTGTACCTAATGGAATGGGTCATGTTGGAGGGTATGTAATGATAGCATCTGGAGAGCACCGTAATAGATGGGGGTGTGCTGCATGT
>WWET01000476.1:80408-98671 GCA_011038615.1 Limnodynastes dumerilii
TGTGATAGTAAAGCTCGTCAGTATCTGTGTGCAGTAAGCAATTCAAAGATATATCACTGCATTGCAAAAATACAATTAATTTGACTCCCCCTGCAATCAACATGGTTTAGCCCAGGAGGAACTCATTTCAAGCACTTACTGGATCCAGCCCTATGGAATATGCACCTGATCCATGTTACTTCCCGATCCTTCTATAAATCAGTGGTTCCTTTTTTAAACCACTCTGGAGGAATGCCATTGGCTTACAGTGCTTAGCATGTTATGTCGTTTTCAAGGGAGGAGGAGGAGAGATTGGTTGCCTCAGTAAAAACAGAGCTCAAAGGGGAGTTCCAAAGCTTCACAGCTCTCTAAGTGGCAGGTGACTGTGGTTGCCATAGTAATGCATGACATTAAGGATACATTAATAGAAGCATGAATTAAAAAGCAGAACTTAATGGTAAATACCCACACACCTATGTTTGGGAGTAGTCCGGATGTAGAGTCTCTGGCTTGAGGAGCACACATAACTGTTTGGTAGGCTGGTTAGGATATATACATGAATTTATACAGTATATATCTCATACAGACCATGGGGATCCATACCCATTTGATGGGAAGGACGGACTTTTGGCTCACGCCTATCCACCAGGTGAAGGTGTACAAGGAGACGCTCACTTTGATGAGGATGAGTTCTGGACCCTTGGAACTGGAGCTGGTAAGAACGAAGTCCTTTAAACATACACAACAGATTCCCATCCCCCTTCCTTATCCCTCTGATACTCACGCTCTGTGATGTCTCGTTCTTCCTTTCCCAGTGGTGAAGACTCGGTTTGGGAACGCAGAGGGAGCTTTGTGTCATTTCCCATTCATCTTCATGGGTCAGTCATACTCCTCTTGTACAAGTGAAGGGCGATCTGACAAGATCCCCTGGTGCAGCACAACCCCCAACTTTGATGAGGACAAAAAGTATGGCTTCTGTCCCAGCGAGTGTGAGTATTGTGTGATTATGGTCCTTCATAGTGAGATGACAAGATCAAGTGCAATGAACGGAGAGGTGCTTGAACATTCTTCTGCTGCTGGAGTTATAGTGTATTGAAAGGCAGAGTTCTGATTGGACAGCAGCTCGTGTCCAGTGTGTTCTGCCTCGTGTCCAGTGTGTTCTTCCTGCACTATTATTCACTAACTGATCTCCACATCAATTATTCATATATATATATAATGCAGGGTGCAAAATACAATGCAGCCATGTAAAAGGCATGTGGTTGACGGTGCGGACGATGACACAGCCGCCAGCTGAATCGTGGCTGTATTATTGGCAAAATGCTTGGCACATAGAAAATTGCTATTGGGAACAGGTACCTATTGCAGCTGTGGAGGGCTGTGGTAAAGGTTAGGCCTCAAGGGTTAGCGTTAGGCTGCAGGACATTTAGAGTTAGGATTCAAGAAGGGGAAGGTTAGGGTTATGCTAAATAACCTTCATATGGCTGTTATTATTGGAGGTGATCTGGAAATACAGGATCTTAGTTGAGTCCCTTCATCTTTTCCAGTGTTGTACACCATCGATGGGAACAGTGATGGCAAGCCCTGTGTCTTTCCTTTTATTTTTGATGGAGAGTCATATAACTCATGTACCACAGAAGGACGCTCTGATGGCTATCGCTGGTGTGGTACCACCTCTAGTTACGACAAGGATAAAAAATATGGCTTTTGTCCCAACAGAGGTAAGTAATTTAAAGGCAGTAAGATATAAAGCACGATTGCCAACTCTTATCAGTGACTATAAAGGAGACTGTGATAGCACTATTAAGGTGCTGCAACAAAGGGGTGTGTCCTGTACCACCAAAAGGGGTGTGTCTGTGAATAACTCCGCCCATGGGTGCTGTCAGTAAATCTATTTCTCAATAACAAGGACAGCATCAGTATTTATTGATCGTTATAGTGTCAGTGAATAAATACTTTCAGTATTATCCTGCAGACTTTGAAGAGGAGATCCGCTGACTTCTTCATCTTTATAGAGAAGATATTTTTTGAGCTATCTTAGCTACTTGCCAGTCTTTAAATACATCTTTGTCTCTAATAAAATGGCCGCCTCCTTAGGACACAATGGGGTAGATCCCGACCTATGTTGTTTTTACGCTCGTTGGCGTAGCGTATTTACGCTATCGTAAGTACTAGGCACTCTCTCGCTCGTCTGTACTGTACTCGATTTAAGTTTGCCAAACCCTACCTTAACTTTTCCAAGCGTAAGTACGAACGTACGTCATGCATTGACGTATGTAACGGCCTAACCCGTACTGTACGATTTAAATACCTCCCTCCGCCTAGAAAGCGTATTTCCGGGTGTCGTATGGAAGACACGCCCTTTCGTTCGTATTTACGCTGAAGTTATGTACGATCAGAGTTACGTTGCGTATTATCTGCCGTGCGCATGCGCAGTACAGATTGCCGATTTTACATCAGCGGATAGCGTAAAAATGCTAGCGTACGTAGCTCAGGATCTGGACCAATGTAGGGAAGTAGGGCAGTAGGAGTAGAAAAAGCAATTGAGGCATATGAAGCAAACATGTAGTTTTAGGGGCAGGGCGTGTGATAAAATGATAGATCATCACAAGAGTGTATACATCAGGATGTCTGCAGTACTGAGCAGCACCATAATCTTACAGACACAGCTGTGACTGGAGGAAATTCCCAAGGAGATCCCTGTGTCTTTCCATTCACATTCCTGGGCAAGACGTATCGACAGTGCACAAGTGAGGGTCGTGAGGACGGGAAGCTATGGTGCGCTACAACCTCCAGCTATGATCAGGACAGGAAATGGGGATTCTGCGCAGACCAAGGTATACTCTTGTTATACTCAGAATGTATAAACCACAATCATCCAAACATATTACAGCCGTATGACAGACTGTAACACATCGCCATACCCTCCAACATGACCCATTCCATTAGGTACAAAATACTCTGCTCCTCAGTTTCCATCTGTCAGTTACTATGGTAACCACCGTTGTTGAAGAGGCAGATAGTTTTTTTTAAATATCAGTTAATTCATTTAAACCAGGTGAGTGACAAGGGTCAGGAGTGAGTGCTCAGGAGCGGATTCTATTGTACCTAATGGAATGGGTCATGTTGGAGGGTCTGCGTCTCTCTCTCATCAGCGTTACACATTGGTAGGTTGGGGGCTGTCTGTGACGGATTTTGTACGCTGGGTGGATACTATTAGGATGGGCACGGGAAATTGGGCAGAGTGTGTCCTCTATGCAATATCCCTGGCAATCTGAGCATGAGGGGCCGTATTAAGAGATCCGTGTTTAGATCGGTCCGCAAATATACGCACGCACGGACGGAGCAAGGAACACCAACCAAAACCCCAGTCACTCCCCTTGCTAATCCGTGCTCATGGAAACTTACACCTCCATAGACCACCTGTAACGTTCCGTGTGCTGTTCCGTGCGTATATTTCCTCCATCCGCGCGTATCTTGTTAATCGAGCCCACTTTTTTTTATTTAAATGCCCCCCCCATTTTTATTTAAATTCCGTGCATATTTTTCCGTCGCATTTGATCAATTGATAAATAAAGTTACTAGGCATGCGCAGTTGAAACGTACCTAAAAATATTCACGGAACTGGCCAGTAAAACGGATCTCTGAATACGGCCCATGGTCCTCGTGCACATCATGTATTATAGCCGGCTTTATACGTATGGCCACATGCTAATACACATTGATTGTTATGTCGCAGGTTACAGTTTATTCCTGGTGGCAGCGCACGAATTTGGCCACTCCCTCGGCCTAGAGCACAGCAGCATCCAAGACGCCTTGATGTTCCCCATGTACAAGTACATTAGCGACTTCGAGCTTCACTCTGATGACGTGAACGGGATACAGTATCTGTATGGTAAGGAATGTCATGTATTTTTCCCAGCATGCCTCGAATTCCCCTGAATTGGAAAGCTTTATTTACGTTTGGGCCACTGTGTGTTCCAATTTGCAGCGACTTGACATCCCCAGCGATTTATGGTAATTAAAAGCGGCCAGATTTGCTTTACGTCTCATCCATAAAACATGTTCGCCGGCTACTGTGCTGTTGCTCGGCAACCTGTGAAAGGCAGATCAGCAAGGAGACACAGAAGTGGGGCATTGTTCCTGGGCTATAGAGGAATAACGGTGATCATTGCAATCATCTTAATGGCAAATGTGCTAACAGCAGGACACACGAGGAAACAAATGTATTTCTATTAGTAAAAAAAAAAAAGTTAGTAAACATGTGAAACAGCGAATGTATTAAATTTCAATAAATTAGGCTGTTTCGTAATGAAATAAATAAAGCAAATATTAGGAAACTGCTAAATTGTGTTACAAATTTAAATGAGACAGCGATAATTGCATTTGCTAATGGCTCTTTAAGGAATGCAATAATTAAACCTAATAGATAAAGGAGCCAAAGTGCTCTATGCTCTCAACGGCTTCGTGTGTATGATATATTGCAATACAGCAGAGCAAGCCACGGTGATTAATAAAAAAAACAAACCATACTGTAGAGATTTTACTGCATGGTTAACGGGTGTCTATGTCACAGGTCCTAGGACTGGTCCAAATCCGACTCCACCGAAACCTACCAGGAAGCCAAGCCCGACAACAACTCCTTCAACCAGGATCACCACCCCAGAAACTCCTCCCACCACCACCACCGCCAGCGTAGATCCAGTGGATCCTACTCAAAACGCCTGTCGGGTGAAGATATTTGATGCCATTGCAGAATTACAGGGGGAACTTCATCTCTTTAAGGATGGGTAAGAGGAATTAACCATAGGGTGACGTTAGAGAGAAATGAAGATGTTTTTCGTGATTAAAAATCCAGCATGAATTTATGATGAGATTCGCCAAATTATGTTTCAGGCTGTACTGGAAGTTGCCTGCCAGGGGACCTCCTAAGTCACCTATGAGAATCTCCGAGACATGGCCGGCTCTCCCTCCCAACATCGACACCGCATTCCAAGACCCCAAAAGCAAGAAGATCTTCTTCTTCTCTGGTAAGTGACAAGTCTGTCAATGTCAGCATAGAGGTGGCAATGACCAGGTTTGCTACATGAAAATAAATACTGAGGTAATTATTTATACCCGGTATTTACTGGTTGCACCTTGTGACTGGATAATTTGCTGTGGTTTGTAATATATAGAGAGAACTGACAAACCCGGGCCTGGCAACAGAAATCCTGGGGCACCGATACACTCATGTTTTTGGGGGCCCCCATCGCTCCTCAATAGTGGATTGCAGGGGTCCCTCTGAACCTTTTGGCCCATCACAGCTGTCCCCCTGCTCTCCCCCTGTCACCGAGCCTGGACATACCCACAATGTGCCATAATCTCATCTCCAAAATCAAAGGTCACCTGACCTGGAAAGAGGGAGGAGAGAGGTCTGGTGTCTAACTCTTATTGGTGGGTTTCTATAACAGTGTGTCTCTTTCTTCACAGGACGAAAATTCTGGCAGTACACCGGGAACAGTGTTTTAGGCCCACGTAGCCTTGAAAAGTTGGGCTTCAGCAAGGATGTTGATAAAATCTTAGGAGCTATTACAAGGGATAACGGGAAAGTCCTGTTATTCAATGGAGACAAATTTTGGAGGTAAGTAAGTTCAGGGCCAGATTAACAATGTCCCAGGCCTCCATCTGAAAATAGGCCCCCCACACACACTGCAGATCTCCAGGCCTCCCACTGCAGTGCATAAGAATGAATGTCAGTGACATATAGTGTGGGCCCTTAATAATTTTCAGCCGCAGGCCCATATCCGGCCCTGAGGTGACAAGGAAAAGTTTCACTTGACATAGTCACTGAGCAGCAAGAGGTTTGTGTAAGACTAAAGCTGGGTACACACCAATTATCGGGCCGATCATACAATTCCAAACCATTTGAGTGTAAACGCTCCTCTGTTCTTGATTTTTAGTCTTAATAAAGTCACATCAGATGATTTGGTTTTATTACTGTCCTAAAGTCACGATCACCAATCATCAAGCAAATGTGATTGTGTGTATGCGCTGTGTGTGCAACTTTTTGTGATGATAGATGCGTGCACAGGTTCTGGTCTGCCCCTTATGCGCTTACTAGTGACGTACTCATGGTGGACGCTGATCATTTACTTTACTTATGTGACAAAAACTGCACTGTATCTGTACAGCGTGTGCGGAGGTATGACTTTTAGAACAGAAGTTTTGAGGTCAGGATTTCCGATCTGCTGGCAGATTGCTGTAGTGTGTACAAGTGAATCAACATTGTCATCAGTACCTGCAATAATCAGTAAAATCATAAGAGCCGTCGCTTGTCATATATGATTGCATAGGTGTGTACCCAGCTGGATCCAGACCTAGTTAAGTGCTTGAACTTAGTTACTCCTGGGCTAAACCATGGTGATTGCAGGGGAGTCATATTTCATCTGTTGTAAACAGTATTAGAGTTGAGAGGTGATGTTTCCTATCCCAAGTCTAAATAACAGTGTGATAGTAAAGATGGTCAGTACCTGTGTGCAGTAAGCAATTCAAAGATATATCCCTGCATGCAAAGAATACAATTAACTTGACTCCCCCTAAAAACATGGTTTAGCCCAGGAGTAACTCATTTCAAGCACTGAATTAAGTCTGGATCCAGCCCATAGAAACATACATAGAAAGTGATGGCCCATCCAGTCTGCACAGTTGTTTATTGGGGGTCTGATTTGCATACGCATGGAGATCTGGGGCCAGATTTACTAAGCTGCGGGTTTGGAAAAGTGGAGATGTTGCCCATAGCAACCGATCAGATTCTAGATCTCATTTAACTATTACATACTAGAGAATGTCAGCTAGAATCTGATTGGTTTATTAAATGAGGATCAGGCCCATGAATACATCTTTACAATATACATCAATATTGGCCTAACACACAAGCGACCAGAGTGTTTCGTTCCCTGTCTTAAGATCACGCGGCTTGGTCGTGTTCTTTAAGTAATAATGATTATGAGCACTTACAGCAAGAAATCCTCAGTATACAATTATGAATTGCGGGCTGCAGGTGATTCTGAAGGGGTGATACATGTGGGCATTCGGTAACTTTGTGTTTCTGTATTCTGTAACAGACTTGATATAAAATCTGAGACTGTGGATAAGGGATACCCACGCAACACAGATGAAGAATTTGCTGGCGTCCCTACTGATTCTCATGAAGTCTTTGTGTACCAAGGTAATGATCTGTTCAGTCATTTAACAGCGAGAGATATAGGATACGGGGGGAGAACTGCAGGAGGCAAATATTGCACTTCTCTGACTCTGATGGAATCTGTTTGTGTAATCATATTATGGTATCCGAATTATCTGCTCCTCTGCAATGTGAACCTTTCATTTACTTTTACCTTTTTGGAATTGCTCTCCTCCTCTTTCCGCAGCTTTACCCTAACCCTCCCCTAACCTTAACTCTCCTCTCTCCACAGCTTAACCCTAACCCTCCCCTAATCTTCACCCTCCCCTCTCTACAGCTGAACCCTAACCCTCCCCTAATCTTCACCCTCCCCTCTCTACAGCTGACTCCCCTCTCTCTGCAACCTAACCCTAGCCCTCCCCTAACCCTAACCTTAACTCTCCTCTCTCCACAGCCTAACCCTAGCCCTCCCCTACCCCTAACCTTAACTCTCCTCTCTCCACAGCCTAGCCCTAACCCTCCCCTAACCTTAACTCTCCTCTCTCTGCAACCTAACCCTAACACTCCACTAACCTTAACTCTCCTCTCTCCACAGCCTATCCCTAACCCTCCCCTAACACTAACCTATACACTCCTCTCTCTGCAACCTAACCCTAACCGTCCCCTAACCCTAACTATTGTTGTCCCGCAACCTAACCTTAACCATCCTGGTTCACGACCCAACCCTCCCTTAACCCTCTGCTCTCTGCAGCCTAACCCTAACCCTCCCTTAACCCTAACCATTGCTGTCCCTCAGTCTAGCCCTAACCCTAACCACTGTGGTTCGCAGCCTAACCTTAAACCTCCCCTAACCCTAAACCTCCATTCTCCGCAGCCTAACCTTAACCCTCCCCTTTCTGGAGCCTAACCCTTCCTGTCGCCACGGAAAATAGGGACATTTTTGGAGGCCTGGATCTGGTCCATTATAATGAGGTCATTTATCAGAGCCGTCATAGATAGTATAAACGTCTATAGCCACAGAAAACAGTTTTATGGAACTTTCTATGATGAATGAACACATAATCAGAGTAAAAAGGTCGCTGTAGAGGGATTTAGATATTGTCCCTCTTGTATCAAATGATTTGGCCGCAGAAGTATTTAGGAGTCAGGACGGCTCCTCATCAAATCTGGTGTTGGCCAGATTTGAACAGTGAATATTTCTTCTCTTATAAGTGATAATTAAATTCCAGGAAACATTGTCGTTGTGTCAGCATCAATCATATATATCCATGTAAATTTATTAGTCAACAAAACACCCCATACCGGGACAAGGCGGAAAGAGAACGCTGATCAGTGGATGGTGGGGTCTCAGAACAGCTAAGCACCTGGAGCTGTATTCACACCTAAGAGTGAGCTAGGGAGCGGACAGAACCACACCTAAATCCCCTGTCCTGTCCCTAAACAACCCCCTGTTTTTAGGTACCTTATGGCACTTATTCGTTCCCTTATCTTACTGTGCGTAGTTTCCTTCTTAAGAAGACATTTCCTCTCCCCGCCTCCCCCCTCCCTCTCCGGCTAATCTAATCCCTCCCCCTCCAACTTCTACCCAATCGCTCCCTCTAACCTTAATCTTCTCCTCTCCGCATCCTGACCTTACACCTCCTCTAACCCTAACCATCCTCGTCCTGTAGCCTAACCTTAACCCTCCCTTTAACCTATCCTTAATTCTCTCCTAACCTTAATCCTCCCCACAATCTAACCCTAACTCTCCCCTAACCTTAACCCTCCCCTCGCCGCAGCTTGGGCCATATTCACACCTAAATCACTGGTGCAGCCCCGAACCCGCCCCCATTTTTAGGTACCTTATGGCACTTAAGAGTGCCATAGGGCTACCTTATGTAACAGAATGAACGCCTCCCCGCCACCCTCCCGGCTAATCTAAATCCCTCCCCCCTATACTTCTAACTAAACACTCCAGAGAGTTGGTGCAGCCCGGGAGAAGTCCTGTAACCAGGAATCAGAGCATATGTAGAGATCTGTATGTCCTGTGAAGATCTGAGAGATGAGCAGCAGAAAGCATGTGCCATATCCAATGGGTACCAAAATCCGTGGCAGCGTGGTTCCATCACCCATGATCCATCATCTTCATTGGTGTCACTTTATGATTTACAAACAATACTATATGATATACTCAGTTTCAGCACCTGTTCTATTATAATGTATGGTCAGAAAAAGGATTATAACACATTTTATCCAATCCCCCCCACAGGTAAATACTACTTCTGCCAGGATCACTTCTTCTGGCGTATGACTTGGCGCAAGCAAGTAGAAAAAGTCGGCTACATAAAGTATGACATTCTGCGCTGTCCGGAGAATTAGAGTTGCGACGTGACCTGAACGGAACGGAGCAGCGAGGTTTCCAGAAAGGAAATGGTTAAACGTCGGATACGATTTGCAAGGCTGGAATGTCGAAGGGGAGTCTATGTTCGTATATGTGAATCTTAAATCCTGCCCCTTGTTCACGTCAGCTGTGACTGTACTTATGGGAGAGAGCTTTATATGTTCAGGCACTGTAAGCATGGTCTCCATGTTTTATCCCCCCCCTTCCCCGTAGGAAAGTGTGTGTGTGAGTGTGTGTGTCCGTGTGTCCGTGCCTGCCTGGTGCAGGCTTCCAGAGCACGGTGTGACAGATGATGTGTGGTGGCCATAGTGAATTAAGACAAGGTGACCTTTCAGAGATTTCTATAATATATTGTTTTTCTTTTCTAATAAATACTGTTTCTTCCTGACCTGAGTAGTTTTATTTTTGTTGAACCATAGTGCAGCTTATTCATAGTTGTCAATACTCCCCCCTAAATAGCAGGGAGACTTCCTGAAGAGTGGGTGATCTCCCTGACTCCCTGAAGTGTTTGTTAACCTCCCTGATGCTGATTCAGTTACAGAAATCATTGCCTTATAGTGACAGAATTCAAAAATTGTGTCCAAAGTCCCAGCATTGAGCAGGAAATCCCGGAGGAAAGCCACAGATGCATACAGGGACAGGGCTTAATGACGCAATTTATGCAAATCACGTTATTAAGCCCCGTCTCTTGATTATTCATTACCCATTTTTTTTAAACTTTAATAGGGATGGGGGCGGGGCTTGATGACGCAAACTGCATCATCAAGTCCCTTCCTGTCCCTAGCAACACTATGTTTCCATGATGCCACAGGCCTCAAGTCCCTTGCGGGAGAGAGTTTTGCAGGCTCTCCTGGGATACCGGGAGAACTGCCCGAATTTCAGGAGTCTCTCGGACATTTCGGGAGAGTCAGCAATCCTGGCACTGAGGCCTATAGAGGCGGCCATTTTTATGCAGGCCAAGATTAATTACTAGCAGTTATCTAAGACAACATGACTTCAATAATGGAGACAGAAATTAAAAATACACTTTGGTCTCTTGTTAATAAGCTGCAGTGTCACCTAATGTTAGCTTTTCTATATAGATAAGAGAAAACTTAGGATCTCCTATTGACAGAGTTCACAATAATACTGACATTATTTAATCACTGACAATTTAACAGTTAATAGATACTGATGCTACCATATTTTTTTTTATTGAGAACTAGTTTAATGACAGAGTTAGACACACCCAGGGGAGGGGTTATTTAAAGGACACGCCTCTTTGGTGTTACAGGACACACCTCTTTGGTGCAGCACCTTAATAGTGCTATCACAACCTCCCTGGTATTCAGTGGATAAGGTTGGCAACCTGCTCCTATTTGATTCTAAGGAAATCCATACTGTTCGAACATGTTCATAAATGTAAAAGCAGCAGACACATTCAACACAAATAATAATAATAATAATACCTAAGACTGAAGTCACTGCCAGAACCCACTTAATGTTTCACAATGACATCTGCTAGATGTGGTAACTCAGTTCCAAGCCGTCTCTTGATTCGTAAGCTGCACATTTATTTTTATTACATTTTTATGTAGCGCAGTTACCCTAGAGGCCTGGATATGCTATTAAAATTCACATGGTTCTTTTGTTTTGGAGCCTGAGCTGTCGGCTTGCATTTCTAAGAGTTATTGGGGGCACGGAGTTATCACCTGTAAACACACTTGCAACAAAGTCAGTATGAATTTCCAGAGTAATATATCTCCACATAGCAGCCAACGAGGAGGAGTGATAGTGCTAATTGATGAAACAAGTATATCACCAGTAAGCAATGTGTAAATATCCCCACCCTGCTAATAACTCATGCTTACAATTGTCCTAAGAGGAAGGGGTGCTAGGCAACAAATCCTACCTGGACTGATGCAGGCCTGGCCAAACTAACTTTCCAGGTGGTGTGAAACTACAAGTCCCAGCATGCATAGGCATAGCTGATACCTCACAAAGCATTCTGGGACTTGTAGTTTCACAACACCTTGACCAAGCCTGCCATAGTTTATTGGGTTGGGTCAGGTTAATGGACTACCTCCATTTTAATTTCATTCAAATGTTTCTAATATGCTGCCTCTCGGGCTATGCTTTGCCATCCAGCCAAGAGTATTGATAACACTTGGGGCCAGATTTACTAAACTGCGGGTTTGGAAAAGTGGAGATGTTGTCCATAGCAACCAATCAGATTCTAGCTGACATTCTCTAGTATGTCATAAAAAAAATGAGAGCTAAAATCTGATTGGTTGCCATGGGCAACATCTCCACTTTTCCAAACGCAGTTTAGTAAATCTGACCCCTGGTACTCACTTGCACTGCTCCAACTGTCTCTGCATTTGGAATATTACAGTGATGGCTGCTATGGTCCATGTAGGTGGCCCCTTAGGGGGCAAAAGAAGATGCCATCTAGAAAACCTCTGTGCTCTTGATGGCGGGGAGAAATAATAACATGCAAAACACAGGTGTCTGCCCTGCGCCCTGTAACTATAGATACTCAATTGCATAATCTGTTTCAATAAACACATTATACTGTACTTAAATGTATTCTTAACACTTTAAAATCAATGGTTACCAATTGCAAGTGCTTTGAGGTACAACAAGCATACATACAATCGGATCAATCAATTGGCCATAAGACTTACAGGGAGTTCTGCCGGTAGGCCGATGACCTTTGGAGGCCACCAGCCTTGTGTTTCAAGGTAACTAGGATGTTGACAGTAGTAGGTAGTGATCACTAGAATGCTCTCTGAAGTGGATGGTGGTCAATGGGATGTTCATTGTATTTGGTGGTGGCCAGTAGGATGCTCTCTGATTTGGTGGTGGTCACTAGCATTCTCTCTGTATTACATGGTGATTACAAGGATGCTCTCTACATTGCATAGTGACCACTATAAATGTATTGTATTATGAAATATTACTCAGTATATAATGTATTTCATTGTAACTCAAATACTTCAAAACTTGTTCTTGTATTTAATTGGCTCTACGTAACCTGCCCGCAGTATATATGAAAGGTTCATTATTTTGTTACAATAGCTTTTTTCAGTCTAGTTGATACAGCCCACATGTGGCCTCTTACAGAGTTTTAACCGGGGCCACTTTAAGTTCCCAATCCACCCCTGGGTCAAGGGCGTAACTACCGGGGGTTCAATGGGTTCAGTTGCTGTGGGGCCCAGTGGCTTAAGGGGCCCAGCAATCACCCCACTGCAGCTGTACTATATATATTAGTTCGGAGTTAGGGGGCCCCTAACAAAATTCTGCTGTGGGGCCCACAAAGTTCTAGTTACGCCCTTGCCCTGGGTAGTGGATAGTGGAGAGTGACCCTCAACCCGACAACCAATACCATCAATTTGTATATTATATACAGTGTTCAAACCCTGTGTCACGTAACACAATGCATTGCAAATGAAAAAATGTCACCTGTACCTGAAATGCTCCATTACAATATATTATGGTGGCTCCCCGTTTGTCCTCACAATGTGCTGTATAATGCAAATCCTTTATGTATAGGAAGTCTTCTGATACCTGTGGTTCCAGGCAGTGCTTGAGGAGTCCCAATTCTGCAGATCCAATCTCTTTGCGGCCCCCAGATCACTGGCATGCCACAGCTGTTTACTGGCCAGGAGTAGCCAAGCGCGGCCTGCACTCCACCACGTTGGCTGCTGAAGATGGATGTCTGCTGTCCAATTAGCTTCAAGTATGTAAAGTGGAGATCGCCGTGTGTCAAGCTTTCCCTTACGCGTTTTACCTGTGTGTGGGGGAGGGCTTCATCAGGGTACATACTCTGTCTGAGATACTTGTAGGCGGACATCCTGGCTAGGTTTAAATGCTGGATGCTGTGTCCTGATAGGTCCCGTGACAGCTGGTGGTTGTCATGGGGATCATAAACAGTCTTTCAGCACAGTTCAGCACCGGATAGTTGCCTACTCTCATTATAGTAACCCATACCCTTCAACATGACCCATTCCATTAGGACCAAATTCTCTTCTCCTCAGTTTCCAACTCAGTTACTATGGTAACCATCTTTGTTGAAGTATTTTAAATATCAGCTAATTCATTTAAACCAGGTGAGTGACAGTCGGAAGCTCAGGAGCGGATTAAATTACACCTAATGGAAGGGGTCATACTGGAGGGTCTGGTATCCCCTAGTGTTACTAGGATGGGCATGACTTGATGATGTCATTTCCATCATCAAATCCCACCCACTCCTGGAACACTATGAATTACAGTATTGATGGACAGAGGACAGGGCTTAATGATGCAATTTGCATAAATTATATGATTTAGTCCTGCACCTATATCTCTTCCCTCCAAAATTTCCCAAAGGGAATATATAGAAAGTAGGCCCAAACCCTGGTATTTCTGGCCCAACCAAAAGTCTTCTGTTTTCTGTTGCCAGACCTGGTGAAGGGTTCAAGTTTTCTCTAAGGATATGGGCTCTGAAGTATTAGGGCCCATAGTGCAAAAGAGGAGTGGGTAGTGGCATAAATATTATCATAATATTCCCTCTGTGAGGTCTCAGAGGCAAGAATGATGGGGGTGGGGCTTGATGAGGCAATTTCAGCTCCAGCTTCTTAAGCAGGGTTGCCCACTATTGAAAGTTTCCCTCCGGGAGAACACGGGATGGACGGGACTTGATAACATCATCAAGCCCCGCCCATCCCTAGTAACTCTAGTGATTACAATAGATAGTGAGAGCTGGTCGGGCTTACTGGGAGAACTGCCCAAATTTCGGGAGTCTCCCAGATATTCTGGGAGAGTTGGCAACCCTGGTGTAAACCATGTTGCAATGTGAGGGGTACAGATTGGCTTTAACTATTTTGCCTGAAGGAAAAATATTCTGCTTTTGCACATGGAACTCACATACTGTAAAGCTTTATGAGTAATCCTTAAATTAGAATTGAGCTAGAAAACAACATCTGAACTCTAATTCTGTTTAATTATGCCTTCCCTAGCAGTTCAACATGGTTTTTACCAGGACTACTTTCACCTATTTTGCCATAATGCATGCCCATAATCTGGACCTAAATCAGGAAGTGGAAGAAGAGCAGGACATTATTGAACATAAAAATTACCCTGTTCCAAAAATTCAATTAAATGATCAGATGCTGTTTTACTTGATGCTGGATAGTACTTTTTTTTACTGTTCATTATGTGATCTGTATGCTAATCTGCAGTAAAGCTTCCAGTGTGTACTCAGCATTACTGTGTGTGACTTGGCAATCTAAAATTATAAAACATTTATAGCAACTTGAAGAAGGGTAAAATGGTTCACCTCATAGTTTCACACAGTAATACAGTAAAAGAAAATAGTATTTTTATATTTGCTTAAATGAATGGTTTAAAATTTATAGTATTAATTGATGGGCCCATAACTGATCAAGACTCTCTGCTCTACTGCATAAGTAAAGACCTGTTGCATCCAAGTTGCTGTTAGTTGAGCTTCATTTCACTAACAATACTGAACTGGATCCAGACGTCTGCTCCAACAAGGATCTGATGTCCCTCCTGTCACTCACACAGCCTTCTGAGACCTGACCCCTACCTTAACAGTTCATATTCCACTCTCACTTAAAATCAGAAGGAATTGAAAGTCTGGATATATTTCAGGGTTGCCGACTCTCCCGGAATATCCAGGAGACTCCCGGAATATCCGGGAGACTCCCGAAATATGGGTAGTTCTCCCAGTATCCCGGGAGAGCAGGCAAAGCTCCCGCAAGCCCCGACCAGCTCAAATACAACTGTAAAATCCCTAGTTATTAGATATATATATATTCTGACATATATTCTGTTCATGTTTTTATTCTTTTTTACTTGCTGGCGGCAGAATAACATGGTGGCTCTCGTGCCTTTTTTTTTGTCACGAATGATGCCGATAATCATTGTGGCACTTATTACTACCAGGCATTAGTTACTGTAAATCAGGATATGTTACGTAAATGACCATTTTCCAATACTGTATATGTTTCAAAAACAAAAAGAAAGGAAAAATAAATAAATGACCTCCGATCCTGTTTAATTCTTTCATCCTCATGTTTATTCCAAGCATGTGCAAATTGTGTTACCGTATTACCCTCTACCACCTCTGATGAGAGGCTATTCCCCTTATCAACTACCCTTTCTGTGAAGTAATATTTCGCACAGCTTCAAATGATGATGATAATGTTGATGTTAATGAATAGATGAAAATCTTCACTAACGCTCAATCAATGAATCAATTAATATTGACCTGACTGGTAAAAACATTGCTTTTCCTAGGACGAGGATTTCCAGGGACCAATGTTTACAATCAGGGACTGTCACTGAAAATTAAAGATAATTGTCAGCTAAATTCCAGTCCCCCTAAATAAAGCCAATAAATGTGCCAATATCTGTCTGCAAGTCACCAGCAGATGCTGTCACTATCAGCGCTGCAGTGGTGGGGGAGGGAAGATGCTGCTTGCCTCTCATGTAATGTGCTTTATTTCCCATTGAGATGCGCCGTTCTCATCCCAACAAACTGAAAACAGTGTGCCGTTTAATTAAAGTCTGCATCCTCCAGTGGCTTCAAATACCTAGCAAAGTACGAAAGTATGCAATAGAAACACATTAAATGAACACATAAGGGTGATCCAGAGTTGGGGGGTAACCGCAAGAAAAAGGAAGAAGCAGACATGTACCTTGGCAAAACAATGTAGAAAGGTGCACATTTAAACTGTGGAAACAGAAGTGAGAGGTGAAAAGTAATGTTTTGTAGCTCAACTCTAAATCAAAGTCTAAAAATTAAACTGCAGAATCTCTGTGCAATCAGATAAAAACAACCAGTATTGTTCCTGAACGCAATTATTTTTTACTCATTTGCAGCTCTTACACAGGGCTGTCAACTTCCCTCTGACACCTTGAATGGAAGTAATAGATGCTGGTATGGGGGCGGGGCTTAATGACGCAATTTGTGCAAATCACATTATTAAGCCCTGCCCCCTGTCCATAACTACAGAGCCTCCAACATTCCATTAGGTACACAATATTCTGCACCTGAGATTCCAAATGTCACACTCACTTGGTGAAGTGCCAAAGGTTATTACCATAGTAACTTACAGCTGGAAACTGAGGAGCAGAGCATTTTGTACCTAATGGAATGGGTCATGTTGGAGGATATGTAACTACACCAATTCATAGTGTTCCTGGGGCTTGATGACAACAATCACGTTATCAAGTCTTGCCCAATCTCTAGTAACACTATTTGCCAGATTTACTAAACTGCGGAAAAGGAAAAGTGGAGATGTTGCCCATAGCAACCAATCAGATTCTTGTAGTATGTAAGAGGAAAATCAGAGCTATAATCTGATTGGTTGCTATGGGCAACATCTCCACTTTTTCTTTTCCACAGTTTAGTAAATCTAGCCTTTCGAATTGTTGTAATGACAAGCAGTGGGGTGGGACTAGAGGGAGATTTTCCTGCTTTCCCGGGATAATGGGAGAATGCCAGAATATTCACACTGCAGTCTGGTTTGTTCAGGTGCAGATTTGTACCTTTTGTTGCCGTTACTTCAAACCATGGTTCAGCCACTGGACTGGTAATATTGGAAGTGTAAATCCTGCATGTAAAGAAATATCAGAATAAATTCAACTTCAGAGATCACAATCATGAATAATTCTCCAAAACCACACAAATAAGTCAGAATAACTTCTATTAACAACTGTTATGCACCCTAAGCACACTTCTTAACGATTAATCTACACAGATGGAATACTTTACTGTGGCTAACCACACAAGGAAATCACTTATATGAGTTAGAGGTACAGGTTGCTGAAGCGCCATCTACTGGCCAAAAGTGTAAATGCTGCAAAACCTTTTATCTTTTTTAAATAACCCTTAAAAGACAAAATTTACTAAACTGCGGAAAATGAAAAGTGGAGATGTTGCTATATAGCAACCAATCCGTTTCTAGCCGACATGGTTTATTATGTAATAGGGAAGTGAGAGTTAGAATCTAATTGGTTGCTATGGGCAACATCGGTGGCTTCATATAGGAACTCTAAAATCTTCAGAGTCAGACGCGTATCCCGGACAGGTAAGTTTTACATTTTTAAATTTTTTTTTTTTTTTATGTTATTAATATTTTAAATGTATTATTTTTTTTTTTAACTGAAAATATAATTAAAAAAAAGCAAAACATTTTTTTTTTACATTTTCTTTTACATTGGCACACAATTAGGTTTATCCCAGCGGTCTCCCCATACATGCCACCATTTTCCTACCCCAAATAACAGCTATTAGGGGGAGGAAAAGAGGGGAATATGGGGACATTGCTGGGATAAAGGCACTAACGCCATCTTGAAATGGCTATAGTTTTACACCGGGAGCGGAGAGCACTGATATTGACATGGATCGTCATGGAAACTTCTGTTTTCCATGGCGATCTATGGTTTGTAAATATTATCAATATTATTAATGGGCATTATCACATGAAAATGAAGTTTGTAAATAGACTCCATAGTTGCCAACTTTTGAAAATAAATATCAGGAAAATTGTGATAGCACCATCAAAGCGCTGCACCAAATCTGTGTGTCCTGTACCACCAAAGGGGTGTGTCCTGTGCCACCAGAGGGGTGTGCCCCATGAGTAGCTCCACCCATGGGCGTGTCTCATGCTGCCAGGAAAACTATTTCTCAATGACAAAGGGCCTGATCCAGAGCTACGATGTTACACTGAGCGCTGTAGCGCTCAGCGT
>WWET01000476.1:98819-109786 GCA_011038615.1 Limnodynastes dumerilii
AGATCGGGCGTTTCCATAGTAACGCCGGGCAACATCTGCCCGGCGCATGCGCATTACAGCTACGGTCGCCGTACTAGCGACAGCGGCCGTAGCTCTGGATCAGGCCCAATGACAGCATCAATATTTATTGTGAAAACTGGGAATAGAAGATCTGACTTCATTATCTTTATAGCAAAGATAAAAGTAGGAGACACTGCAACTGATTCACAAAAGACTAAAGTGTATTTTTGATTTCTGTATCCTTTATTGAAGTCATGTTGTCTTAGATAACTGCCAGGCTTTGATTACATTTTTGCCTCCATGAAAATGGCAACCCTTATAGACCTCAATGCAGAGAAATAGGACACAATTTCTGAATTCTGTCATCACATTTCAGTGACTTCTGGTACTGAATCAACATCAGGGAGATTGACAAACATTTGAGGCAGTCCAGAAGATCATCCAATTTTCAGGGAACTCTGGCTGACAGGGGTGGGGCTTAATGACACAATTTGCATAAATCGCATCATTAAGCCCACCCCTTGCAGAAATCTATGGCTTCCCTCTGGGTTCTCCAGGAGGGAAGCTTTAAAAAGTCGACAACCTTGCTCCTACAGCTCTACTACAGCATACCCTCCAGCATGACCCATTCCATTAGGTACAATTTAATCCGCTCCTGAGCTTCCAACTGTCACTCACCTGGTTTAAATAAATTAACTGATATTTTAAAAAAACTATTTGCTTCTTCAACAAAGGTGGTTACCATAGTAACTGACAGTTGGAAACTGAGGAGCAGAGTATTTTGAACCTAATGGAATGGGTCATGTTGGAGGGTATGCTACAGTGACAAGACCCTCTTTTGTGAATTCTTAGCTCATAATATAAGGTGAAAAATTAGATTTTACACCTTATCATACATGCAAATGAGAGCAGATTAAAGCCACGCCCCTTCATGGATACGCCCCCAAGTTGTATCGATTTTCTATAAAGAATAGTTGGAGGGTATGTAGTAGGACAATCTAGTAGTATGTAGTAGGATGTCTATACTTTTCTCTATACACTGTATCAATGCGATAATTTCGCTCTACAAAAGGAAATCCTATCATTTTTTCTTGTGTCTATTTTACAATCTCTGCTGTCTGTTTTGGCCATGATACAATCCACACCTTAATCTCTGGAGGCTAGGTAGATTAGTATTCAGTACAGTATATGATGGAGCTGACACAATCCTGACCTTGCAAAAACTGAGCGAATTTACCCTTTAAGCTACAGCTACGGAAAGTCATACACTAGATAAAAATGCATTGTGCTCCCGCTGATATGAGATGCATCACGCATTTGTGCAAAACCTAAATATTTGATTTGATGGATTGTGGGGCCTTCCGGTCGCGCTCAGTTGTGGCAGATTTTGTTTTAGAGCAAAATCCAGATCACTGTAGCAACAGGGAAACCTCTAATATGATTTATGAATACGATCCTAACATGTTAAAGACTAAGGACATATTAAATGGCATGCCTGTCTGCAGGTGATTTAATGCACCGGCTTGCCTCTTATAGTATTTTCATCCTTGTGATTTATCATTAGACAGACTTGTTTTATTTTCATAGCTGTAGGGTAACAATCTCTGAATGACAGACAATGCAAATGCGCTGTGCATCATGATGATAAAAGACGTGGCTAACGGACACAGCGGGCTTCATCCAGAGGCGTACACAAATCTGAACGCTGTGCGCGTGCCGTGCGTGTGATTGGAATATTGGGGCGGGCTACATCAGGGTTGCCGACTTTACATTGCTTGAAGAGATAGATGATAATTTATGCAAAATGCACCCATAAGCCCCACCCCCTGAACATCAGTGACCTTGGGCCTGATCCAGAAGAACGCCCGCCGTCGCTAGGACGGCGGGTGTAAGCGTAAGATCGGCTTTTCAGCCGATCTGCGCATGCGCCGGGCAGATGTTGCCCGGCGTTGCTACGGCAACGCCCGATCCTGGATCGGGCATCCGTAGCAGCGCCGTAGGGACGCTGGAGGGGACGTCCACCAGCGTCCCTACGTACAAGTTAGTGTAGGTGGGCGGGGAGTGTCAAGGTAAGTGAACGCCGATACGCTGTGCTTTAGTAAGCACAGCGCATCGGCGTACCTCTGGATCAGGCCCCCTTTTCATAGTATTACTAGGGATGGGGACAGGGCCTGAGGATTCAAATTACATCAAGTCCCACCCAGTCATGATGATTGGCAAGGGAAGGGGGCAGGACTTGAGGCCATAGTTTGCATGAAACCACCCACCCGCCTTCCTCAAACTTCCCCCGAGCACCCAGAGGAAACCCACACAGACAAAGGGAGAACATACAAACTCCACACAGATAAGGCCTTGTCTGAGAATCAACTCATAACCTCAGCACTGTGAGACACAACTGCTACTCACTGACCCACTGTGCTACTCACTGAGCCACTGTGCAATGGAGGCTAACGTAGGGATTTAACCCTTAACTCTTGATCCAGCCTGCCCTTACTGTATTGACTACGTGCCCCCCCCCCAACACACACTTCAGAACACTTTAGAACGCTGATTCACTTCAAGTAGTCATTGCGTATTGTGTACCCAGTGGAATGGGTCATGTTGGAGGGTCTGCAGTGAGGCCTAACAAGATGGATAATTTCATGGAGACCAAAGATGTAATTAAAGACTGGCAGTTATCTAAGACAACATGACTTCAATAACGGGGACAAAAATGAAAAGTAGACTTTGGTCTCTTGTGAATCAGCTGCATTGTCACCGACTTTAATGTTTTCTATAAAGATGACGAATCTCCTATTCCCAGTCTTCACAATAATTACTGAGAGTATTTATTCACTGACAATATAACAATCTATAAATACTGATACTGGACCTGATCCACAACTACGCCTCGGAGCGAATTTACGCGTGGCAGAGACGTAAAATCGCTGTTTTGTACGCACTGGCATGCGCACCATAGAAAATACGCACATAAACGTAGCGTAATTGTGAACGTATGGGTCATTCACGTATGTGTCACGTAAATACTTACGTGTGGGCGTGACAATTTTACGTTAGTCCAAATTACGTGTGAAATACGTGAAGTAGGCTGGGGGTTGTATTTAAAGTGTATAGTATGGGCGTGCTTAGCTGCATAAATTCGTTCAGCCCATACGTACGTGTGCGGATCACTGCGGTCAGTAATTATTGTGAAGACTTGGAATAGGAGATTCGTCATCTTTATAGAAAACATTAAAGTCGGTGACAATGCAGCTGATTCACAAGAGAGCAAAGTCTACTTTTCATTTTTGTCCCCGTTATTGAAGTCATGTTGTCTTAGATAACTGCGGTTACGTAAAAAAAGTTAAGGTAGGGTTTGGAAAGCGTATCTTGACAAAATACGTCCATGCAAGGGGTGTGCCGAGGGGAGTGTAGCGAAATTACGCGCACGAAAATACACTCCGCGAATAAACGTACGGCACACGTAGTTCTGGATCTACCCCACTGTCATTGTTATTGAGAAATAGTTTTCATGGCAGCACTGGACACACCTATGGGTGGAGCTATTCACAGGACACACCCCTTTAGTGGTACAGAACACGCCTTTGGCACAGCGGCCTGATAGTTCTATCTCCCTGATATTTATCTGCAAACGTTGGCAGGCGTGCTTTCCTCTAGTGCACAGCATACGGAGGTGGACACTGGCGGATCAGCAACTTTCCATTCGTCTTCCATTCTGCATATGCGCAGTGTAAAGGGCACACTATAAATACATCATTGAAACCCTATCTTTAATATTTCTGAAGGACACATAAGGTGGAGCGGATGTTGAAAAAGGTTTCAGTGAATTACAAATAGGCTTCAACGTCAGTCTTGTGAATACGCTGATGAGGACTGAATGTATCTGATTAAAACACTTACTCAGTGATCAGGTGTTAAAGTGATGCTATTCTCACCATATATATATAATTTGCATAAATATTGTAGCCACAAAACTTTACAGGTAATAACATTTATAACATTGTTATTGCCCAGTAAAACGAGCTGCTGTAAACTAAAATGCTGGGAACATGAGGGGTATCTGGAGACAACAGCTGTAGAAGTAGTGCACAGCCCACATTTTATGTCTTCCTTCAGCTGCAGGGGCTTAGTGATATAAACCCATTCAATGATTCTCTGATCATTTCCCTCCTTCCTTATTGCAACCTCCTCCTTACTGGCCTTTACCTCACCCCTCTGGCTCCCCTACAGACCATCCACAACTCACCTTCCTCTCTCACCGGTCTACTTCTTCCTCACTTCTCTGCCAAGCTCTGCACTTGCTCCCCCTCCAGTTCTTTTCAAGCTCCTCACCCATACCTACAAGCCCTCTATTTCTCCACTGCTCCCTACCTCTCCAACCTCATCTGCATTCCTACTCCCTCTCTCCCATCATACCGCATCATAACCTCCCATCTGATTACCACATCTCACTCCCGCATCCAAAACTGTAAAAGTCCACCTGGGAAAGGGTGGAAGATTGTTCCAGACTGCTGGGAGTCCCCGGGCCAAACGGCTGATTTTAGAAACAGAGACAGATGAAAGTTCTTTTTCGGCTGTTTGAGTATGTGATCGGGATACTCTCTCATTCATTTTCGGCATACACCCACCAGACTGTGTACCCATATACCTGCTGTGCCCGCCAGACTGTGCACCCGCACTCCTGCAGCACCCGCTAGACTGTGCAATCGTACACCTGCTGCACCCGCCGGGGACTTTAACTCGTGGGGGGGGGATGGGGTTAGGTTCTTAGGAAGGGAGGGTTAGGGTCAGGCTGTGCCGCTGCGGGAAGGGGGGTCTTAGGGTTAGGCTATAGAGAAGGCAGGGTTAGGGTAATGGAAGGGGAGGGTTAGGGTTAGAATTAGGTACTTTTTATACTTGCCTATCAGAGCACTGTGTTCGGTGCTCCAGGGTTCGATTACTATGCCTCATCGAGGCATAAGCAATCAATATCCCAGCCGGTTCGGAATTGGCTGGGAGAGAACAGCCCTATAGAAATAGAGCTGTTCAAAGCAGGGACCCACACCAGTTCCAGACATAGGAGAAACAGCTACATCAAGTTGCAAGCCTACACCTGGTTCTACAAAACCACGTTCAACTGCGAAATAGGCAGAAAGAATGTTGTAGTGTGGAGATCATCGGAGACAAAAGAAAGGGATGGACCTTCATTATCAAGTACGGAACAATGGAAGGGACCGTGTAGCTTCAGACAGGATAAACATATCGCTATTTAATTCAGGCGGCTGTTCAGGGCAGTCGAGCGGTTCGCTCATGGCTGTTCTGTGCATGTGCAGGCTGGGGTGGGCTAATATCACACAGGAGATTCAATTTCATGACAGAGGCGGGAGGGGACAGACTTGGGGCCCATAGCAAGGAGGTGGGGCCTGAATCTGGATGGGTGGGGCTGGCCGGGACCACTGCCTGCTAGAAGCTGTCAACGGCGATGTCTTCATTTCCATGAGATAAAGACTGTTTTTTACCTGAAAACGGTCTTTATCTTCGGAAAACGAAGGCATCGCCATTTACAATGCAATGTAATTGGTTGTCATGGCGATCATTATTATTGCTCCGCCGCCGGTTGCCGGCCCACTCTAATGAATGCAGACGTGCTGATCGCTGTATGTACAAAGTATCTGTGCGGATTTTAACAATCTGCCCTGACACACTATATAACGCTATTTAAAGATGGCGTTAGGGTAAGTATTCCTGTGGTCTCCCCATAATACCCCCCTTTTCCTCCCAGTAATAGCTGTTATTAGGGGGAGGAAAAGGGGGCTATGTATGGGGAGACCCAGGAATACACAGATTGATGACTATGTTTAAAATAATAAATGAATAAAAATGATAGTTTTTTAAAATTACTATTAGAATTATAAATAAATAAATATAAACATTAACATTGAAATAAAACCAAGTAAAGGCAGTAAACTTACCTGTCCAGCGTCTCTCAGATGTCCCGGAGATGAACTCCCAGCCCATGTGCAGTGGTTTCAACTTTTGGGAATTAAAAATGTTTAAGTCCCAAATTATAGCCACCGCGCATGCGCCGGGACCAGTTACGAGCTTACCTGAACATTGAACCGGTGATAGTCCCGCAGACCATCGCGGGACCTCGCCGGAGGGGTAAGTATTGGTACATTTTACCAGTGATGATGCAAGGTTCACTGCGAGGTGCAGCAGGCTAATTAATGTTCGTGGGCGCATTTATAATAAATGGAGCCCAGCGCTCGGTGCTCCATGTATGAGTGCTGAGCGTTACATCGCTATACGAGTGCTGTATTAAGCTGTCAGCCTCTGGCCGCTTGCTTACAGCGCAGGGGGAGTGGCAGAATATGGGGCATATTTATCAAATGTTTTTGTCTGAGAAGCCAGAAGTATGTAATGTTATCTACCCATACACCAGAACTAGGATCAGTCATGATGATTATTTTTCCGCTTGTAAAAATTTCCTGATATCAGCGCCACACGACACTACTTACTGCTGCCACTAATAATCGTTGTAGCCTGTGGCTAGCTTTGGTTTCAAAGGGATGGCTTGCACCTTGCGCTCAGGTCCTAATTCCTTTTCCCACTCTGTCCTACAGTGAGTTAAAGTGTAGAGATTAGCAATGGCCCAGTCAGAATTGGACAGGTTGCCGATATATTTTAGGAATGCCAAAAGATAAAATTATTGGACCCATGCGTTTTACAACCGTATAATGAATATAGATATATAACATATTTTTAAAATATTGATTATATATAAATATTGATTATTATTATTAATATTATTATTATTAATGAAATACTTTTTGTGTCTTTCAGAGTTTTTTTTATTGCCTACAATACAAGGATATATATATAAAATGTATATTATATTATATAATATATAATAATATATATATTTTATTATTCTCTTCATTATGATTGCATGGCCAAGGAATAGGGCAAGGATGAACATGTCACGCATGGCCCTCAATGAAAAGGTTAACTGGAGTTTTCCTTCGCATATAATTTATATAATATAATATAATATATAATAATACATATATTTTATTATTCTCTTCATTATGATTGCATGGCCAAGCAATAGGGCAAGGACGAACATGGCCCTCAATGAAAAGGTTAACTGGAGTTTTCCTTCGCATTAAACTTTCTGTTTGAATTAAAATACCATCGGGGCCGAGATCTTCCTGCATCAGAAGTAATCACCATAGCTGACCATTACAACTCCCCAGAGGTAAGACGCTACACAGACAGTCCCCTCAGGCATTTTCCCTTCCTCTCCACTGAGAGCAGCCTCTGTCTATCTCACACAGCAGCATTCAGCACTGTCTGATCCAATCTGATATGAGGTTCCTACATTTCATGCCGTGAGCCATTACATCTTATTTATCACCAATCACTTCCTTAAGACAGCTAATTCAAGTCTCCAAGGGCAGAGGTGGAAGGCTCTCAAGCACCTTTCAACAATAGCCCCCTCTGAGAGGCAGATAAAGGGATCTCAGGCACAAACTGACTCTACTTACTGGTAGGTTAATTAGCTTTGCACAAAATGATCCCCTAGAGTGCTTTTGTGGCAGCAACTGATCATTAAATATATGCTGCCAAATATAGTCTCTCCCAATAAAAACGGATTGCCCATAGGGCATTCTCACAGGTCTTTTCTTTTTAGATGGGAAGTTAGCATAATAGACCTACAAACTATAGCTAACCACCAAAGTGTGAGACTATATTTACTCAGGGTTGCCGACTTTTTAAAGCTTCCCTCCGGGAGAACCTGGAGGTAACCCATAGATTGCTGCAGGGGGGCGGGGCTTAATGTCAGGATTTATAGAAAGCACGTCATTAAGCCCCGCCCCCGCCAATCATTCATGTCATCTCTAGTATTACATGGGATGGACGGGGCTTGATGAAGCCCCGCCCATCCCTAGTAACTCTAGGGATTACAGTTGTAATTGATAGCTTGTCAGGCCTTGCGGGAGCTTTGTCAGCTTTCATGGGATATCAGGAGAACTGGTTAAATTTCGGGAGTCGGCAACCCTGTATTTACTGTAGCGTAAAAGATTGCTTAGCATGTCATCTGAGAATACAGTTCTAATGCTACAGCCCTTGGCTGGATAAATGAGGAGTCATCCTGTAATTGATATCTATCAAGGACAACCCTTACAAAACGGTTGTTATGTCACCAGTCAAAATGTCCTCCACCCACTCAAATGATCAAAGTAGGAGCAGGGTTTAGGGGATACGCAGGTTATCAGCGGTCATACGGGCCGCTGATCCCTACATGTAACTTAAGGCAGGCTTTTGGCAGCGTAACATGCTATAAAGCCAGCACAAGAGAGGGGAGTGGCAGGGAGAGTTAACTTGCACAGTTATTTTAATCAATATATTGCATACCCTCCAACATGACCCATTCCATTAGGTACACAATATTCTGCTCCTCAGTTTTCAACTGTCAGTTACTATGGTAACCACCTTTGTTGAAGAGGCAAATAGTTTTTTTTTTTTTTTAAATATCAGTTAATTCATTTAAACCAGGTGAGTGACAGTTGGAAGCTCAGGAGCGGATTAAATTGTACCTAATGGAAAGGATCATGTTGGAGGGTCTGATATTGCCCAGAGATCTCATTCTCCTATTTGTCAGCACTTACTGCATAGTGGAGCAAACCAAACGGGCAGTAACGTGTCACACACCCTGAATTGTAAAGCGATTCGCCCTTCTTGGCCAGTCAGGATTCCATTGTTTTTAGCTTTTGCTGGACCTTAATAATATTGACATGTATGAGAGAAGGGCCAAGGTGACAGGATCTGGGGCTATAACACTGTCTCTGTCTCTCCTCCTCTCATTGCTCTTTATCTGTTTCCATGCCGGTGTCTCCCCTTTCTCCTTTCTATCTCATTCTTTCAACTGATGAATAAAATGTAATACAGCCTCTATCCTGGTTTCCATGGTAACAGCTGGAGGTGGGAGAGCTCCGGTTTTTATTTCTGCTCCTTTGACCAAATCACCTGAAGATAAAAGAAGGAAGACGTATGTGCGCCCTATAGGGGGGGGACACAGAAAGAATGCACCATGCACACCAGGTGTGTGTGTATGATGTGTATGAATACATATATATATATGTGTGTGTTTGTGTGTATATATATATATTTATTTATTTATTTTCTCTTTCCATTAACCAGTTACTACCCATGTCATTCTATAGTTAAAATAAAACGCAGAGAGATTTGTTACACACATAATATAAGCCACCAGCCCCTGTTATAGTGATGTAACTGTAATACTGTCAGCGTCCATATAGTGGGTCATATATCATGTATTTTTAAATTGAGAGCTCAATCCCCGCAGAGGTCCCCAAATCTCCCTGTGTTTTATTTTAACAATAGAACAATACAGATTGGGCAAATAATGCAAACTAAAAGGGTACATGAGTGTGGTTCACCATGAGAATGGCCCATTTAAGACAGGGCTGTTTTCGACACCCCATTTGTGACATCGGGCCTGATTCAGACTTAAGAAATTTCTTAAAATAAGAACTTAAAGTCACTCCTGGGCAAAACCATGTTGTTTTTGGGGGGAGTCAAGTTAATCGTATTCTTTGCATGCAGGAATACAACTTTTAATTGCTTACTGAAAACTGATACTGACCAGCTTTACTATTACACTGTTATTTAGACTTGGGTTAGGAAATATCACCTCTCAACACTAGTACTGTTTGCAACAGGTGAAATATGACTCCCCCGCAATCAACATGGTTTAGCCCAGGAGTGACTTTAAGTTCTTATTTTAAGAATTTTCTTAAGTCTGAATCAGGCCCATCGTACCGCCAGCAAATATTCCTGCCCTGCTGGAGTGAGCTAAGCAGAGATCCCCAGAAGGAATCCTCATCACCGACTGGTGAGTATTTCCCCAACAACCCTCCCCTTCCATTACCCTAACCCTATACCTTCCTTCACTGCAGCCTAACCCTAAGACATCCCTTCTCTGCTGTATCCCCTCCCCATAGCCTAGCCCCGTGACTCCTATCCTAAACTCCATCCCCTTGCCACAGCCTAACCCTAAGCCTCCCACAGCCTAACCCTAAGCTTCCCCTCCCCACAGCCTAACTCTAAGACTCCCCTTCTTTGCTGGATCCAATCCCCGGAGCCCAAGTCTACTAACCTGTTGGGTGTTGGGGCAGTTTCGTATTCACCCTCCAGTTCATAGAGTCTACTTATGCACTTTGCTTGTGTATTATTAGCTGAGGATTCGGTCCATTATTATTATTATTATTATTTAAAAAAACAACATGTCACAAAGCATGCACAGTGTTTCCATACCTTTAGGGAAGCGATTACAAGGCTAAATGCTTCTGTAGTGCTCTCATGCACAATTTTACATTTAACACCAATGACTGACCTACGTTGCAGCATCCATGTAAGTGTCATAACCACAATAAAAGAAAGCATATCCTAGTCACAGTTATACAATACAGACAGTGGTCTAGTCACCGCCATATAATACTGACTGTATCTTGTTAACCGCTGTACAATACACACTGCACCCTAGTGACCATCACACCATACATACTACATCCTAGTGACCGCCATGCCATACTTACTGCCTCCTAGTTACCAGTATGCACACAGCAACTTAGTCACCGCCACCCACCACCTCCCTCATAGAGAATATGCACATTTTTACGTAGATGCACCTCATATTCCTACTTCTTTCACTCTAGTCCAGTAGTAATTTACTCCTATTTCTTCATGCATGCTGTAAAGATGCGGTCTAGGACTGGCCCTGTGTTGCTCATCTTCGTATGATATTATTTTTATTATTGTTTATTTATAAGGTGCCACAAGGTGTCCGCAGCGCTGTACAAAATACAACACAATACAGTACAGACATACAGGACAGGGATGGACAGCATAGTATATAATAACATACAGTACAGACATACAGGGCAGGGATGGACAGCATAGTA
>WWET01000476.1:172969-227004 GCA_011038615.1 Limnodynastes dumerilii
CCGCAGGCCTAACCCCATGCAAATCGCATGCTCACCCGTTCAGAAAAAAATTTCTGCAATGCCTCTCATTTGAAATAGGGACAGCCGAAAAGCAACTTTCGCAATGTGATCCATCTCAGCAGGACTCGTAACGGTGATCAATAGTGCAAGGAGTTTATCATTTCAATTCACAGTAAGGGCGTGTTTTAAATCACTTGTGCCAACCAAGCTTTTAAGGTAGGGTCCCTTAAATGGAACTCTGTGTGAGCGAGGTGGGTGGGGTCACATGTGCTCATACGAAAGCGTGGATATATCCGGGATCCGATATTAAATGTCCGCCGGCGCTGTGTTCCGAGCTATGAAAGCAGCACCGCCGTAAGTCTGAATCCGACCCTATATTATTATTATCTCTTAATTATTGAATAGTGAATAATCCTATTTTCTCTATGTTGTTTTAATGATGTGTTGCATGTGTGGATATATGTGCTATAATAAATGCTTGTCAACTAATATAATTAATTTCTGCTCTATTCACTGACGTTATATAATTATATGTAATTCCAGTATCTGCATCCTTGGCAACCGTACTCTGTCCCGAAAAGGATTCGATATCTGCGCTAAATTTGTAGACAACGGCAACGAGACGGTCACCACCAAGCTGTGGGCCCTCTTCTGCTCCTCTCCGTTTATAAATGCCACCTGCGACCTGTACTTCTCTCTAAACAACGTGACAGAGATTCAGGGCATCCCAGGAGTAGCCAGCGGACTAATCAAAGGTGACAATGACTCATTCGAAGGTCGCATGAGGGAAACCAAATGCTCTATTGTGGAGAACAAAAATAGAACAAGTGTTATTCTGTATTCTATGGCGGCGGTTCTAGCCTTCTGTATACATGTCCTGTTTGTCCAATAGGTTCCAAGTTGTAAAGTAGGTGAACAGTTTACAGCCAATCAGATCATCACAATGTAAATTTATCAGGTTGGACAGTGATAAGTCACTGATTCCATTCATTCTAGATATGTAGGAAAAGGAGGAACACAATCATGTATCTTTTAAGGTGGATGGATACACTCATTTTTCTGGAGTGTTTAGTAAGTTTACCAGTTGCCTGTACCTAGACCTAAGAGTGTGATTAGACTAAACACTTTTCAGCTATATATGCCCCTCTGACGTTGAGCACGGGTTGTGTGAGATGCACTGTGGTATTGAGGGGAAAATATGCCTTTTTGCAGATGACACCAAGATATGTAACCGGGTAGACACGCCAGGTGGGTTACAGAAAATGAGGGATGATCTAGGTAGACTGGAGGAATGGTCAAGAGTGTGGCAACTGCAGTTTAATGCCAAAAAATGCAAAATCATGCACTTAGGACATAAAAACCCAAAGGCTCAATATTTCCTTAATGGCATTACATTAGAATCTACCGAGGAGGAAAGGGATCTAGGAGTCATTATTTCCAGTAACTTGAAGGTAGCCAATCAATGTAACAAAGCAATGAAAAAGGCAAGTCAGATGCTTGGTTGCATAGGGAGAGGAATTAGTAGCAGAAAGAGAGAAGTAGTGATGCCCCTTTATAAATCATTGGTACGCCCTCACCTAGAATACTGCGTTCAGTTCTGGAGGCCATATCTCCAGAAAGACATAAATACATTAGAGACTGTGCAAAGAAGAGCAACTAAAATGGTCCATGGCCTTTGTAACAAATCATACCAAGAAAGGCTAGAGGAACTAAACATGTATAGCTTGGAGCAGAGAAGGGAGAGGGGGGACATGATAGCAGCTTTCAAATACATCAAGGGTTGTGACCAGCTAGAGGAGGGTACCATTTTTCAAAAGAAAAGGTGTAATAGAACACGAGGGCATGGATACAAACTGGAGGGTGGTAGATTCAAAGGAAATGTGCGGAAAAATTACTTCACTGAAAGGGTGATAGATAAATGGAATATTCTCCCATCTGAGGTGGTTGAGGCCAATACAGTAGAACAATTTAAACATGCTTGGGATAAATATAAGGGTATCCTAAATTGTAACCCCAATTGAGGGTAAATAGGGTCAGTATAGTTTTCAATAAACAAATGGGCAGACTAGATGGGCCATGTGGCTCTTATCTGCCGTCACTTTCTATGTTTCTATGTTTCTATGTTTCTATGAATACTATATGCACAGAATTTAATTCATCATATCTGTAGTAGATTGCAGGGGATTGCAGCCAGATACAGGCTTATCTACTGGTTCTGTTGAGGTGCTCTGTGGGATCATTGATGTCACAGCAGCTTAACTGACTATAGCAACAGTTTTTAAATCTGTGGCATGACATTAGAATAATGGACCTTACTAAAATTAGCTGACTTACATTTGTAGTGTATATAAGTCGCTCTGAATAGGTACTACGCATGCATGTGGGAGTTGCCGCCCCGAAATGCTGCATTTGGAAGTAAAAACAGTCGAAAACGTTTTTCGGCTGTCTCCTTTTGTAAAAAAATTTTTTTTAGCATGGGTAAGTATGTCAATTGTCATACTTACCCATTAATTTTTCAAAAGCCGCCAGAGAGGTGAGTAACACTCTCTGGGGACTTTTAGGGTTAGGCTCTGGGGAAGGGAGGGTTAGGGTAATGAAAGGGGAGGGTTATGGTTAGAGTTTTAAAAGGGGAGGAAAAGAGTCTTAAGGTTAGGCTATGGGAAGGGGAGTCTTAGGGTCAGGCTGCAGGTAGGGGAGACTTAGGATCAGGCTTCAGTAAAGGGAGTCTTAGGGTCAAGCTGTGAGAAAGGGATTTTTAGGGTCAGGCTGGGGAGAAGGGAGTCCTAGGGTTAGGCTACTGGAAGGGGAGTCTTAGAGTCAGGCTGCGGGGAAGGAAGTCTTAGGGTTAGGCTACTGGAAGGGGAGTCTTAGGTCTAGGCTGTGGGGAAGGGAGTCTTAGGTTTAGGCTGTGGGAATGGGAGTCTTAGGGTCAGGCTGTGGGGAAGGGAGTCTTAGGGATAGGCTACTGGAAAGGGAGTCTTAGGTTTAGGCTGTGGGGAAGGGAGTCTTAGGGATAGGCTACTGGAAGGGGAGTCTTAGGTTTAGGCTGTGGGGAAGGGAGTCTTAGGGTCAGGCTGCAGGAAGGAGAGGGTTAGAGTAGTGGAAGGGGAGGATAAGGGTAAGGTTTACAATAATTTTGGTAGAAAAATACCATTCAGTGCTTAGGCTTTCACTGCCGGGAACATGGATTGCTTCTCCTCCTCAATCCATTTCCAAAACTATGCTAACTTCAGTGGTATGAAACGACCCTTTCTAAAAAGGGACTTTGTAGCGGTAACCCACGCCCTTCCCCAACAGAGTGCAGCCACCCAGTGCTGCGTTCCATGCATAAATCTGCCTCCCAGTGTACGAGATACGCATGCTGGGTGTGACTCAGCATTTAAAATGTACGATCCAGCATTTCGCACACACACAGATGCACAGGGAGAACTTAAGGTTGTGTCCTGCGTGCGGTATAGTGGATGACAAATTCCTTAGCCTCCGTTTCTGCGAAATGGCGCTATAAAGGGTATATGAAAGTAATAGTTTATAAAAAATTATACATTTTAATTAAACTGTATTAAAAAGTCAAATTAATACTGCGTAACAAGGAGAGAGATAGTGTACAGCAACGGCTGAATATATGATGACATATTTAACTTTCTAAATATATATATACTGTAACCCCTATAAGTTTCTTGTATTAGTCTGAGTTTTATTTAATAAGGGGCAGACAGAAGGAAACAAGGAAGATCAATTTCTCAGATGCACTCTTGTAGTATAGCAGTTAAAAACTAGGGGTCATATTTACACCTAAGTAGCTTCTGCTTCTTAGGTGCCGAGTTGCCCGATAAGACCTATTACGCATGCGTCGTTGGTTATATATACGCAATCTATGGACCAGTTAGGTACGTAGATTGCCTTCATGCGGTCTTTAAACACCGCACATAGTAGTTTAGTTAGGAAGAGGTGGCCTTAAGCCGCCTCTGGGATTGTTTAGGTAGAAGTGGGAGGGGGGAGAGGCAATGTCCGTGCGTAGCTTCCTTCTTAAGAAAGAGACTTTGCACGGTAGGATAATTCAGTGTGAATATGGCCCTAGACATTTAGGGCCTGATTCAGAGGCTGAAAATAAGAACTTAAAGTTACACCTGGGCAAAACCATGTTGATTTCAGGGGAAGTCAAGTTAATGTTATCCTATGCATGCAGGGAGAATGCTTTGCTTTTACTTATTGCACACAGATACCTGATCAGCTTCACTTTTAAACTGCTAATTAGCCTTGAGCTGGGGAACATCACCTTTTAACTATAATACTGTTGCAACAAATGAAATTTGACTCCCCTGAAATCAACATGGTTTAGCCCAGGTGTAACTTTAAGTTCTTATTTTCAATCTCTGAATCAGGTCCTTAATTATCACTGGATAGAGAGTAGCTCATCATATGTATTCAAGATGAAGGGGCTGATTCAGAGTTTGGCAGTAATGCCAAAACAGGTGCAAGTGTACAGCTCGGCTAAACCATTTTGCAAACTAAGGGGTGCTAATTCATTTAAAATCTTTTGCATGAAGGGATAATACTTTTGCACATAGAACTCACATACTGCATAAAGTGACTCAGAAACTTCATCTCTGAATTCTCATTCTTTCACAATTGAAATTTGCCTCCCCTTGCAGTTCAACATGGTATGGCCCAGGTCTGCACTTACACCTAAAAAAAAAGGTGAGAGCACAACTCTGAATCAGCCCCGAAGCCATTAAATTCATTAGTTGTAGGGGTAGGGTATAATTGGAGTTGCTTGCTGTTTTTCTTCAATATGATCCACATATACTGTGATCTCATAATGGGCCTGATTCAGACTTAAGAAGGTGCTTGAACATAAGAGAGGAAAGTTACTCCTGGTCTAAACCATGTTGATTGCAGGGGAGTCATATTTCATCTGTTGCAAACAGTATTAGAGTTGATAGGGGATGTTTCCTATCCCAAGTCTAAATAACAGTGTGATAGTAACGCTGGTCAGTATCTTTGTGCAGTAAGCAGTTCAAAGATATATCCCTGCAGGCAAAGAATACAATTAACTTGACTCCCCCTGCAATCAACATGGTTTTTCCCAGGTGTAACTTTTCTCTCTTAGGACCTGATTCACATTTAAGAATCTTCTTAAAATAAGAACTTAAAGTCACTCCTGGGCAAAACCATGTTGTTTTCAGGGGGAGTCAAATTAATTGTATTCTTTGCATGCAGGAATACATCTTTGAATTGCTTACAAAAACAGATACTGACCAGCTTTACTATCACACTGTTATTTAGACTTGGGCTGGGAAATATCATCTCTCAACACTAGTACTGTTTGCAACAGATGAAATATGACTCCCCTGCAATCAACATGGTTTAGCCCAGGAGTGACTTTAAGTTCTTATTTTAAGAAGATTCTTAAGTGTGAATCAGGCCCTTAATTTCAAGCTCCTTCTTAAGTCTGAATCAGGTGCAATATTAGGAGAATGTCAAGTGAGATGAAAGATATTTAAGGTGGAAGTTTATTACACTGACAGTCTAGAGGCTCTCTAATTCCTCTCTTTACATCCCTTAGAAAACCTGTGGTCAAATTATTTACCAAAGGGCGTCCTAGTGGAGAAAACCGGACTCCTTTCTGTGGCCTCTCACGAAGCAGTCACTTTGGACCAACCGTACGTCTTTGCTGACATGTCAACGTATTTCACCCTATTGGTCGGGATCTATTTTCCCTCGGTCACAGGTAAATGCAGTTCACAGGGTTATATTAAAGCAGTGGAGTTTAGGGGCTGTTATGGGACTCAGACATAAGGAGGGGCTGCCCAAGAGAGGAGCCCACCCTCTGTCCACAGAGGAATACACTGTTCTAGGAGCTGCACTTCTACATTCACTGATCCTGCTCTGCTCTTAAGACAAGAGAGCAGGGGTCTCTCCTGTGCATGCACATTATGGTGCAGGTGCAGTAGAAGACTTTCAGAGACTAGTGTGGGAAAAGGAGTCACAGCCACAGTGGGAACATTAGGCCCTCTTCAAGATTGACTATAAGTCCTGACAGTGCCCAGGTTCTCTCCTGTTATAAAGTATATGTATGTATGTATGTAATCCACTAACAGCATGCATTAATACTGCTAAAAGTATACTGTACAACACATTCATGTCAATGATTATTGCCTCATCTCTTAAGATTTGCTTGTGCGTGACTTGTCGTGACAAAGACAACTCCCTAGTCTTCTTTATTTATGCCGATTAAAATGACCCCAGGTGCCACCCCCCTCCAGGCGTTTGATCAGCAGAGCATTATCTGTAGCAGGATGTTGTTTGAGCATTAGAATATGCTGCCTGGTAATATTTTTTTTTTCATCACTTTTCACAGGTTTCCGTTAATTGAGCTTTAATGAGAACCCGTGTTAACACATTGCTGTAGTGATTTAATAAGCAAATTCTTTGAAAGCATGTGCTTAAAGCTTTGATACACGAATGCCAGTCCTTACCAGACATCATCCCACTAAGAAAACCACTGAACTCATTAAAATGTGCAAAAATCCCCCTCAAAACTCCTGTTAACTCAGTACCATAAAATAACGAAACATTTTGTCACCTCGGGATAAATAAACAGGCCTAGAGCAAAGGGTGATAAATGAATGAATCTGTGAGAGATGGGTGTTGGTGAATCATCCTGAAAGCAGTTTACATTATACACTCTCTTCTTTAGCTCTTTCTAGATCTGTTTTTCTTTTGTCCTAATGTCTTAGAATTTTCTCTCATTCTTTGTATTTTTTTCTATCACCCAGGGATTATGGCTGGTTCCAACAGGTCTGGAGACTTGCGTGATGCCCAGAAGTCCATCCCTATTGGCACTATAATGGCTATTGCCACCACATCTTTTGTTTGTATCCTTAAGCAATAACATCGTTTATAACTAGCAGAGGGGTGTGGGTCCCCGGAAAGAACAGCGCTATTTTTATAGGGCTGTTCTCTCCCAGCCTCGATGAGGCGTAGCAATCAATCCATGGAGCACTAAACACGGTGCCTGAAAACTACCCCAACCCTTCCCCTTATTCTAAACCTAACCACCTCCTTCCATTACCCTAACCCTCCCTTCCCTGCAGCCTGTCCCTAACCCTCCCTCTCCCGCAGCCTGCCCCTAATCCTCCCTTCTCCCTAGCCTGACCCTAATCCTCCCTTCTCCCTAGCCTGACTCTAACCCTGGAGAGGTTACTCACCTTTCCCTTGGTCCGGGTCCTGCGGTAGCGGGGGGCGTTTACAAAAAGGAATTACGAAGAGGAACTAAACATGTATAGCTTGGAGCAGAGAAGGGAGAGGGGGGACATGATAGCAGCTTTCAAATACATCAAGGGTTGTGACCAGCTAGAGGAGGGGGCATTTTTCAAAGGAAGAGGTGTAATAGAACACGAGGGCATGGATACAAACTGGAGGGTGGTAGATTCAAAGGAAATGTGCGGAAAAATTACTTCACTGAAAGGGTGATAGATAAGTGGAATAGCCTCCCATCTGAGGTGGTTGAGGCCAATACAGTAGAACAATTTAAACATGCTTGGGATAAATATAAGGGTATCCTAAATTGAAAACCAAATTGAGGGTAAATAGGGTCTAGGGTCAGTATAGGTTTGAATAAACAAATGGGCAGACTAGATGGGCCATGTGGCTCTTATCTGCCGTCACTTTCTATGTTTCTATGAATTGGTGAGTATGCCGATCAGCATTCTGAAAAAAAATTCTAAAATGAAGGGGTATTCGAAATAGGGACATCCGAAAAGGAACTTTCGGATGTCCCTATTTCGTAAATCCCTCATTCTATCCGGGGAATGCAACCGCTAGCAGACGTACCCAGCGTTGTCCGGGTTTAAATCTTCAAGTTATTGATTGCATGGTCAGTGCTCTGTTTGTAGATATATACTTTTGCTTTGGAGAATTGACTCCCTCCCCAGAGCTGCGACATAATCAATACTCCTATTTTTTACTATTTTGACTCAGTTCTCATTTTCCAAGCGCCTCTTAATCTGAGAATTATATTCTCATCACATGGTTCAGTTATCGGTGAGTTTCATGTAACTGTCAACATTTAAAAAATGTATAAATATTTGTGCTTTTTTGTCAGTGTTCCATTAAATTGGAGCAGCCCGGTGGCTCAGTGAGCAGAACTTGTGGCTCAGTGAGCAGAACTTGTGTCTCACAGCGCTGAGGTCATAACTTCAATTCCTGGACTAGGCTTTATCTGTGTGGAATTTGTATGTTCTCCCCGTGTCTGCATGGGTTTCCTCTCATGTGCCAAAATGATGCTGGTTGGTTAATTGGCTGCTGAATAAATTAACCCTAATGTGTATGTGTTAGAGACCTTAGAATGTAGCTCCAATGGGATGTGAATGTGAAATATTCTCTGTAAAGCGCTATGTAAAAACCTGTTAATAAAATAAATAGGTTCTGGTTCTAGACTGCATGATGGTCAGTGGTTTGTCAGCAGATCTATCCAGTTATAAAGAGAGCTTGTGGAAAGCTTTGACATTGGAGACCATGACCTGTTTTCCACTTATAGTATGGGTAGCTTGCTGGTCCTATCACAGAATATAGTGGCATAACGCAGCTTCATTTAAGACGTGTTACTCTGATAAAGCTTCCCAGAGCTGGATAATATAAGTTTTTTTATACCCTCAGCTAGAGTAGCTTTTATTTTGGTGTTTTTTTTTTATTATTTGCCAATCGAGAAGTAAATTAAGGGGAGTGTAAGTTGAGAATGTCATCTTATACCTAATTCCAAATCCAGACTGTCTTCCAACTTTCCTCTAACTTTACCAAATGAAATGGTGCATTCTCCTTTACCTCCAAGCAGATATTACTTCTGTTATTTTGTTTGGAGCATGTATTGAAGGTGCAGTCTTGCAAGACAAGTGAGTATCATAAAAACCCCCAACTAAATAAAGAAAGCACCTATGCACACACCCCCTATATCTATTTCCTAGGATACTGTGCATTATGGGCTTTTATCATTCTTATCAAGTAATCCTCTATGATTATCAATGTTTTATTTTTTTGTAGAGGTTTTAGGAAGATACTTTTGTGTGATACTTCTGTCCCTCATATCTTTGACTAGTTTGTACCTCTTTATGGGCCACCATATACACAAAATGGAAATTGCTCAGATCAATTTATAGGTTAATGCAATAAGGTGCATGAAAGGCCGGGGGGTAATCTGCTAGCAACAGAAACACAGGAAAGAAAATGCCCCAGCAACACTGCCATTACCCAGACTATACTATTCTATCTGTAACATACACATTGGATAGAGAATATCCAACAACACTGCCATTACCCAGACTATACCATTCTATCTGTAACATACACACAGGATAGAGAATGTCCCAGCAACACTGCCATTACCAGTAACAGACTATACCATTCTATCTGTAACATACACACAGGATAGAGAATGTCCCAGAAACACTACAATTAGCCAGTAGCAGACTATATCATTCTATTTGTAATAAAAAATGCATAAACATCCCTTACACATATTTGCAAATATATGATAAGCCACCGTCAAGAGCTTTCTGCTCTTTGTGGTCCTATTTCTAACAATGAGAGTCCCACAAGAGAAACTTTTAGGAAGTGGTGAGGAGAATTCTGAGTCTCTAGACTAGGTGGTGGGATAGGAAGATGAATCAATATAGTAACTTCCCTGTATATTGGGGATGCCGCACATCCAATGCAATATATTGATACAATTGTCCTATTGGCGGCCCATCCCTTTTCTTGGAGGAGTTGTTCCCTGGTCCCTGTTTTTAATACTTGGATTAATACATTTCTTTTGCAACTCTTGAGATTGAAGTGCTGACTCTGATGATTTAATTATACCTTATTATCTTTATTGGTCTTGCACCCAGATTATGATAGTTATCTTTGGGTGAGGTGAGTGCTGAAAAGTCCATATTGTGATTATATGAGATGGATGGATGGAGAGAGAGAGAGATTTTCATTACTTACATGGCTTTAGCTCACTTTCAGATTCTTTATTGATAACATTTATTGCTTATTATGGTGCTTAATTTGAGTGTGGCAACAACATCAGATGAAAGTCTACCCTTAGACACACCGGGCCCACTCCAGAGGTAAACATAGATTGGCACACATTAAATCTACATATAAATTGGCACGCATTAAATCTATATGTAATTTGGCAGGCAAAAAATCTACACCTAAATTGTCATGAGAGAATAAAATATAATATGGCATTCATCATTTGTTATCTGTCAACCAGTGTTATCTGGTATCTCCTTGAGTTGTGTGCTACGGACATTAGCCACCTCCAGGACACTTGCTGTGATCATAGCTACCGTCGACATGACAGAGAAACACCAGCCTTCCAACCGTTCGCTGAAATGGGCATTTTAAAGTTCATCTACATTTTTGTTGTTGGGCTGTTATCCACCCCAGAATCCCAGTAGTCGATGTAATCTCCTAACTTCAATTTCTGAACGATGTTGAAGATCAGCATAGTCAAAATAGGTTTTCAGGACGGCAGCACCTGCAGGGTGAACTTATTGAAATGTATTGTTAGCAATATTTATTTAGGTTTAAAGCTTTTAAAGGTAAACATTTATGTAAAGCTTTATACAGTGGGAAGCCTGTCCATATTTGTAGTGAGAGCTATATGAGGGGTATTTAGTGAGTGTGGCTCCTGACGTTTTCTGCAGGATAATGTATGTTCTTTAAAGACAGCGAGGTCTGGTCTTTTGTGTGTCTCTTCCTTTTAGTACTGTTTAATGCTACACAGAGGAAATGAAAACATATTTATGGCCCTGCCTCCTGTCCATTCCTGAGGGGGATATTCTCCTTACAGAGTCAGAGGTCGGCAGGAAACTACTCACCATGCATTAGTCTGCCCTCTGGCAACAGACTCTTTAATAAACGTTCATCACTTCGATACTAGGCGCACGGTTTACTAAATAAATGCCATGGAGGTAAAGTGTAGCTCCAGTCTCTCAAGGCTCAGAACTATTAAAACTGTCCACCAGCTTTAAATGTTTTATTGTGTTAACATTACAGCAGTCTAATTATTTGTAGACCCCCGGGTTATAGTGGTATGTCCCGTGTCAAGTGGCTTTCAGCTCCTTTTTCAAACAAAATGACAGGTTCATCAGGTTCTTGTGACCGTATCTGGCTCAGCGATGTGACATAAAGCGGATATTAGAGTTGTAATATCCATGAATTAATAGTTATCCACGAGAGGAAAAATATGTCTTACTAACTAGATACTGTGACACTTAACTTATTTTTTATTTTTTTATTTTTTTTAAAGGACAATTAAATGGTGGTTATAAAAAATAAATAAATATATAAAACAAGCTGAGAAATGTGATTTGAGTTTTTTACCCTGTTTATTCTGTAAGCACTGTCTGTCTGAATATTTACATGCAGAATGGAAGGTGCTGTACATACAGTACAGGCTCTCCTTACACTCATTGGGGACGATCCTGAGGAACCACATTCGCACAACCTTCTTATGACGCTGCGATGGCCAGCGCACGTAACGAAAGTTACGTACGCCGGTCATTACATAAAAGGGGGCTTCCCTGTGAAGACGGCTTCCTCCGTGAATGCGGAGATAAACATGCTAATTAGGGGACGGGGCAGGGGAAGCCCTGCTGCGATCAGGTATGTGACCTGTAACGTGCCCATAGGTCTGGATCTTGCCCATTGTCATGCCTGCAGCTTCCAGGCATTTGTGTGTGTTTGTGCATTCCTGTGCAAGAGGCAGCTAAATACCTATGGAAGCACTATTATTCTAATAATAAAAGTAGTCTTCATTTGTGTATTGTCCTCTACCTTTTGCAGTTTCTAATATATAAATGATACATATAAGTGTATATTCATGTGTACTATGTACATCATTGTGTTTAGGGGCTGTTATTTTTGTTTGGAGTAACTTGCTAGAGGAGAGTACTTAGCCTTCATCTCCAGCTTTTCCAATCCTCCTGGTTGTGGTTAGCCTTGCTCCTTTACACAGCCATCAGAGGGCATGTTTAATTTATTACTAACGCTTATTTATATAGTGGCACAAATACCTTGCAGCTCTTTACAGATATTTAGATTTTCACGTCAGTTTCTGCCCCTATAGGAGCTACATGCTAAGGTCTTACAAACACACACACACACACACACAATAGGGTTAATTTAGTCAGCAGCCATGTTTTTGGCATGTGGGTGGAAACCCACGCAGACACAGGGAGGACATACAAGCTCCACACAGATAAGGTCTAGCTCAGGAATTGAACTCCTGACCTCCGCACTATGTGGCACAAGTGCTACTTACTGTGCTGCTACAAAGGAAAATGGGTATGGTTGTATAACTCTTTGTTTATAGCTATAATTTAATGCAGGGTTTCTCAACCAGTGGTACTCACACTGTCTGGTGGTACTCAGGACAACTGGGCAAGCTTGTCAGGAAGTAGCAGCCGTACCTGTGCTTTAACATGATGCAATACCATAATCCTTTATGTCCTTAGTGTGTGTGTATACATAATAAAGAATTGATATGCTGTTTAGACTGGGAGTGACATCTTTGCTGACTATATATATATATATATATATATATAGTCTGTATAGTAGTAATTGAGCTGATTCCAATTTAAGTATTTTCCAAAGATGTGCTGCTGTTCCCTCTCCCAAGTTGTATATGTGAGCCTTCTGAAAGTGTGGCCTTCTCACAAATAAGAGTTTCAGACTATTCTTGCATTATTATACACATATTATAGCTAGCAATAAGCAGCAGCTTTGTCTTTCAGAGGTTACTGTGATTAGTAACTGGTAGAGATTGAGTGTGAGCTACCAGATACTGGGTTTCATCCCTGGTGATGCTCTGCCAGGCCTCTACTGCAAATGTCTTCAGTTCCTTATTGTATTATAAGTATGTAACCGCCAGTATTTTTAACCCTTTTCTGGTCTCTTTTTTTATTCACCTGGTTGTGTTCCGAGTCTCCTGGCTTATAAAGCGATGACTGGGAGAGAGGCTGTGCTATGCTGACGTGAAAGGTCATGGCAAGATATCTCAGCTTCTCTCCTGTCATTACCCAGCCATACACAAGAAGCTGCAGGGAGAGAGGCTGAGCTACGCTAACATTGTAACTCAGCCTCTCTCCCTGCAACTTCTGTGCACTGATCAGCCATAGACCCACCTTCTCTCTCCCTGCATATCCAGGGTGGGTCTGTCCACAGTGGTTGCATGGAGAGTGACTTGATACACTGACAGCTTAGCACCACCTCTCTCTGCAACTATTGTGCGCTGGTCAGCCCTGGACATGAGGATGAGCTGCAGAGAGGACTTTCTCAACCTCTCTCCCCTCAACTTCAATGCCCTGACTGACACTAGACTCACACTATGCTATGTGCTTATGGTAGGCAGCATAGCACAGCCTCTCTCTGCAACTACCATGCTCTGACCAAGCTGGACTCTTGCCACTGAATATGTGTTTATTTTGTCTGAACTTTCATCTTGACCTATCACTTTCTCCTGCAGGTTTGGTGAAGCTGTTGATGGAAATTTAGTGGTGGGAACACTTGCCTGGCCCTCCCCCTGGGTCATTGTCATTGGGTCTTTCTTCTCTACCTGTGGAGCTGGCTTACAAAGCTTAACAGGTGCTCCACGTCTCCTACAAGCCATAGCACGAGATGGTATTGTGCCTTTCCTCAGAGTGAGTTAATAAGTTCATATTAATAGTATAAAACCGGTCTATGGAGGAAAAAAATATAAAAAATATGTTACACTAAAAAACAACAATACAGTAGTAGTAGTAGTGGTACATTTAAATTCCCGACTTTTCATGGTGTATTCATACCCCCGGCGGCAGCGTTTAGCCCGCATTGGACATTGTATGGCTTAGCTGCATATGGACGGGATTACTCTATTTATGGTGCACTCAGTATGTGAAATTCTCAGTGCCATGGTATGACTGCAGGATGATAGTATCGCTGTGCACAATGACATATATCATTATGGACAGTATTGGGCCTGATTCAGATTTAAGAAGGAGCTTGAAATGAAGGAAGGAAAGTGACTCCTGGGCAAAACCATGTTGATTTCAGGGGGAGTCAAGTTAATTGTATTCTTTGCATGCAGGGATATACACTGTTATTTAGACTTGGGCTGGGAATCATCACCTCTCAACTCTAATGCTGTTTGCAACAGATGAAATATGACTCCCCCTGCAATCAACATGGTTTTGCCCAGGAGTGACTCTCTTAGGACCGGATTCACAGATCCGATGTGAGTTAGGTGAGGACAGACCCGCACCTAACGCACCCGTCCTGCCCTCCCTTATGAGTGCCATAGGGCTACTTTAACTATCCGTGCAATGTCCGCACAGACATTGCCGCTCCCCGCGCCCCCCCCTCCCACTTTTTCCCAAAGCCTCCCTGAGGCGGTATTACGCCACCTCTTTTTACCTAAACTACTCCTGTGTGGTCTTTAAAGACCATCCGGAGGCAATCTATGCACCGAAGTTGTACATATATTACATAAAGGATTTACTAGGCATGTGCAGTAGGGCCTTTACTACAGATACGCACCCAAAAAGCGACTGCTTCTTAGGTATGAATCCGGCCCTTCATTTCTAGCTTCTTCTTAAGTCTGGATCCAGCCCACTGTGTCTGGGGCATCAGTTTAAAGTGTTAGAGAATTAAGCCATGTTTTTATATTGTGCCCAACTTTTCTTGTCCAGCCATACATGCTTATGTCAATAAAACTGCATGGAATGACTTGCTGTTCATTTAAGACCTCAACATTGTTCATTTTAGGTCCTGTTCTCTCTCTTAAGTCTGAATCAGGCCGATTGATTCCATGCAGACTCTCATACCTTGCTTTGATCATTGGTTTATTACTATGGTTTGGTTGGCTCTTGTGTTCCATTATCTAAAACACACTGGATTGCACTGGATATATAACTCCATTGACTTTTTGACATTCTTTTCGTTGGGTTGGTGTACTGACACAGTGTGGCACATAGTTTGGTGTGTCAATCACCCATTAAAGCCTTTTTTGCATTCATTTACTATATGCTATGCTTATTAATTATGAGTGGGTTGTGCTGGTTTTTGGTTACACTTTAACTATATATATATATATATATATATATATATATATATATATATATGATGTTCTTTGTTCTTTTTTACTATAATTAGGTGTTTGGCCACGGAAAGGCTAATGGAGAACCAACATGGGCATTGTTGCTGACAGCCTGCATCTGCGAGATCGGTATACTTATTGCATCTCTGGATGAAGTTGCTCCCATTCTCTCCATGTATGTCTGTTGCTCCTTGGCCTTTGGCCATTTCTTTTCCCCGCCTCCCTATATCCCAGCTTCTCCTGCGGCTCTTCTTCTGCTCTACGTTTCTAGCTGCTCTCTTCTCTTCTTCTTCTCTATAACTGCAGGTTTTTCTTGATGTGTTACATGTTTGTTAACTTGGCCTGTGCAGTGCAGACATTGCTCAGGACTCCCAACTGGAGGCCTCGCTTCAAATATTACCACTGGTGAGTGATGGCCAGGAAGATAGCAAACACATGTGTGACATGGTAGGCTCGGTGTAGGTCTCACCCCTGAGACATCCATGTCCTCAACACCACATGAAAGCTCCATTGTTGTTTTTTAAACCATTGGACCAGAGATGAGCTTCTGTGCAAAGGGTTCATTTTAATCATACATCTGTTTGTCTGCGGCGTGGTTCAGCTCTTGTGATAACGCCTTCACCATTCTTTCTTGCAGGACACTCTCCTTCCTTGGCATGAGTCTTTGTCTATCTCTTATGTTCATCTGCTCGTGGTATTATGCTCTGGTGGCCATGCTCATAGCTGGTCTTATCTACAAATACATTGAGTACCGAGGGTGAGTATATAGAAAGCTTTTGTAAGACTATATTTTATAGAGTAATGTAAATCGCTGTAATGGCCCATAGGAATATAACCCATATTTAGCTGTGGTCATCCATTTTGTGGCCGCTATAGCATAACAACATTGTTACATAGGTATAAAAAAAAATACATTTTTTTACAATCCGAATATTGAATGAAGCATTATTTATAACAAATTCAGGCATAGGCAAACTGCAGAAAAGGAAATATAGCAACCAATCAGATTCTAGCTCTCATTTTCCTATTACATAGTAGAGGATGTCAACTAGAATCTGATTGGTTGCTGTGGTCAACATCTCTACTTTTCCGCAGTTCAGTAAATGGATTTTAAAGGTAACTCCTTTTTAAAATATGCCAACAGAAAAATTTAGGTGTTATCATGCAGCTTCGCTTAAGGACGTAAGCATTTAAAAAGTACCCTGGAGCACTGATCTTGAGGAGGATTGTGGATCTTGTGTACTCTTTAATGTATGTTTTTTGCAACAACAGATGACATGCATTGTATATTGCAATATATTCTTTGTATACTTTGCTTTGACTCAAAATAATAAAGGACCAGATTCACACTTACGATTTTGCTACTTTTTACGTACGGATGGACTGCGCAAGCGTAACTTTTTTACCCAAACTATGTAGGATTTAGACACGGAAATCCATTAGGCACGGACTTCAAATCTGTACTTACAGAGATACGCAACAGAAGTTACGTGAAAGAGGGTGTGGGGGGGCATTTAAATTGCCTAATATGGGCGTGGTTAGGAAAGCACAAACGTACCTTAGCAACTAAAGCACAATTATATGCACGTAGAGTTAAGGTTGGCCCATGGTGGCAGAGGTCTGCAAATCCATAAGTGTGAGGGAGTGTCTTGGGTGTTGCCTTGCAACTTAGACGTGTATTTTGCGAATCCGTGCGTACGTTTTTCACACTTAAGTGTGAATCCGGTTCAAAAAGATTAATCAATAAAAAATAAAAAATTACCTTGGCATTTCTGACACTTGGTGCATGTGCAGGGCAGAGAAGGAGTGGGGTGATGGGATTCGTGGACTGTCCCTCAGTGCAGCTCGTTACGCCCTCCTGAGGTTAGAGGAGGGACCACCGCATACCAAGAACTGGAGGTAGGTACAGGAGAGCTTTCTGGAGGTCAGCCTAGACTCCGTCTATTGAATGTAACACTGAAATGTGTCCTGTGTGCTCTGCATTGTAGACCTCAGTTGCTTGTTCTTGTTCGAGTGGATCAGGACCAAAATGTCGTCCACCCACAGCTCCTTTCCTTGACCTCTCAGTTAAAAGCAGGTAAAGGTCTGACCATTGTTGGGTCAGTGCTAGAAGGGACTTACTTGGAGAATCATCCCCAGTCTCAGCGTGCTGAAGAGGTGAGTCTATCATGATAGTTATATTGGGCCTAATTCAGATTTAAGAAGGAGCTTGAAAATAAGAGAGAAACGTTACTCCTGGGCTAAACCATGTTGATTTCAGGGGGAGTCAAGTTAATTGTATTCTTTGCATGCAGGGATATATCTTTGAATTGCTTACTGCACACAGATACTGACCAGCTTTACTATGACACTGTTATTTAGACTTGGGATAGGAAATATAATCTCTGAACTCTAATACTATTTGCAACAGATTAAATATGTCTCCCCTGCAATCAACATGGTTTAGCCCAGGAGTAACTTCCTCTCTTATTTTCAAGCTCTTTCTTAAGTCTGAATCCGGCCCATTATATTCTAAACATGTATAAATATAATGTCTTGTATTTTAATGCACTGCATCTTTTTTCTCTCTCTGTTTTAATGTGTTTCTATTCAGTCTCTTCGTCGACTAATGGAAGCTGAGAAGGTAAAGGGTTTTTGCCAGGTGGTGATATCTTCCAATATCAGAGATGGGATTTCTCATTTGATTCAGTCCAGTGGACTTGGAGGTCTTCAACATAACACTGTACTTGTTGGGTGGCCAAGGAATTGGAGGCAAAAGGAAGACCACCAGACTTGGAGGAACTTCATTGGTAACAGCTTTTTATTTTGCCCTTTGATTTTGCCCAATATCCCGTCTTACCAACGTATTTATAAACAATGAATGTCGTTCATCCTAATTTCCTAATCTTTATTTTCAAAATCATGTTGTTATACATGTTCTTATTTTTCACTACAGAGCTTGTGAGAGAATCAACTGCTGCTCGTTTGGCTTTGATAGTCGCCAAGAACGTAGCCATGTTCCCTGCCAATCCAGAGAGGTTTTCGGAAGGCAATATTGATGTTTGGTGGGTGGTCCATGATGGCGGCATGCTGATGCTTTTGCCATTTCTCCTGCGTCACCACAAGGTAACGGACTAACGGCACATAGCTTAACTCTGTACGGTGCCCACCAAAGACCATGTCAACTTTACATTACTTTCTGTGCTGGTCATTAACCACGTATATTAGGTCTTCAAATGTCTATAAAAAATATTGTTTGCACAATAGCCACCAATTCCAGCCTCTGACCTAGCAGTTCAGCATATATTGGTACAATTATGCTTAAGCTGGCCACACACTAGAGTGATTATCGGCCTAAACACAAACAATCGTGGAATGGGCCAAATATCACTCGTGTGTGTGTGAAAGATTAATTTTTTTTTTTAAATGCCGATAACACTCTCCAAAAACACTAGGGTCCGATTGATGAGACAATCGGACCCTAGTGTTTTTGGAGAGTTTTATCGGCATTTAAAAATTTATGATTGATAACCGGGCCCTAGTCTTCAGCGCTGTAAACCCAGACAGAGGGAGAGAGGACAATGCGCAACAGCCTGTCAGTGTGAGAGATTCTGCACGGCGCAGCAGAACTTTTCACACTATAGTTTTTCCCCATTCAGAATTTTTTTTCAGCCAACCAATAAGCTGGCTGCATGGGTTTCGTGTCAAGATTGACAGGAGACCCAGCCAATAGGCTATCTGCAGGCTCTTTTGCAGAGACTATAACTCCCAGCCTCTGCTGAATGTGGTGCCGGTATCGGGACCTTTCCCCTGATCATGTCAAAAGATTTTCAGTTCTGCTTAATGATCACTTGACCAAGAGGTGTGCACGCACCTATTGTCCAATACCCGTCCCAATGAATTATGTATGTATATGTATGTAAACATATTTGTAATTGCCAGTAGAGGGTTACAGCAGTTTCAGATCACAGATCTACAAGTAAATTGGTAATGTGTGTAGGTATTCATTGGGTGTTACATCTGCAACACCCAATAAGATTGTGTAAATACTCTAGTCAGGAGTTGGATTCGTGGAGGTCTTTATAGGTGAGTATCCAGCTTTAGTAATTAATCAGACAATAGGGTAAATGTTTGATTTTGGCCAATCAGCTGTGGTTTGTCAGTGCAATAGTCTTCATTTCTAAAGCCCATCGTGTTACAGCTGAATGCTGATTTCCGGCAATCTGCATTTTAGCATCACAAATGCGTCACCTGGAGTCATGAAGAGTCATCCGCCAAAAGGTAAGTATTTAGCCTAACCCTACCTTTAACTCTAACCTTCCCCTTAAGCCCTAACCTTTTACCTGCAGCAGCTTCTTACTATTGGGAACAGCGAAATAGATTCCAGTCTATGGTTAGCTACCAAATCAGGGGATAGTCCAGAATAATGAATATGGTCATTGTAATCCATACGAACAGTGATCCAGATTTAAATATTATCATGGGGCTGTAGCGTTTTCTGGTGAGAGCTATGAAATAGGAATCAGCCACTGAAAGAGCAGGTCTGCTATCAAGAACATTGTGAACGGACGCAGCCATCACAGAATACAATACGGTATTAATTAGTAGCACAATACTGAGGTCGTTAAGGGCCTACTATAGCAAGTGGAAGTGCTCACCATCCACACATCTCTGGAGCTTAGGCCACAGGGCTCGTTATCTAATTTCAATTATGTAAATCATTTTTCCTGTTTGAAAGTGAGAGATGTATGATGTATGATGAAATAACAGCCTGAATTGTTCTCCTTTATAGATTATACGATTAGTGCATTTTAAGTGATAATGTGGAGGTAATTGAATTGCAAATCAACCATTATGCTTGTTGACATAATAAACCAGAACTTGAATTAAAAATGCTCCATTGTCTATCAGCTGAATAATTCTCTGTGTTCTGCTTACAAAGGTCTGGAAGAGATGTACTATGCGAATATTCACAGTGGCTCAAATGGATGATAACAGTATCCAGATGAAGAAAGATCTGACCACCTTCTTGTACCACCTCCGAATTAATGCAGAAGTAGAAGTAGTAGAAATGGTGAGTCTCATTCAGACTATAAATCCCTAATATGCACCTGGTAAATACAAATTCACGCAAGATCACTTACATTTTGATTTGGGAGGGAGGCTAAAAATATTTGCAAGTCGACTTCATGGAATACTTGAAAACTATTTTTGAACAAATGTTCTAATTTAGATGGTGTGCGCATGGAACTTTCAATGATAATATAGGACCGGATTCAGAGCTGTGTTTCCGTCTATTTTTCAGTCGGAAGCGCATCAAAAATGAGCACTGCTCAGATCGGGAGTGCGCACAGAAAGATGGGCGCAAGAGTACCCATCCAACTGCCCTGCGCCTGTGGAACTGGGAGTTCCATGATATTTAAATGAGAAAAGGGGAGTTTTTCTCATTTAAATACTCTGCAGGGCTGTCTGGTGGCTGCTTGTTTCAAACAAGAATTGAGACACTGGGCAAAGGGTATAAATATATGCCCCAATGACAGTGAAACTTTGCGACGCCCAAGAAGGTTTTTTTTTCTGCCAAGGCCCCCCCCCCAGCGGATAAAAAGCTTACATGACTGGACCCCCCCAGCAGAGCAGGTAAGTATTTTAGGTGGCACTATATTGAATTATTTATAGTATGGGGACATTTATATGGTGCTGCGGGCCCTTGTGGTTCTCCAAGCGCCAGCATGTCCTGGTATCCATAGGAATGTTGGTGCTTGTAGTTCTGCAAGCATCAGCATACCCTTTATTTTATTTTAGTCAATGCAGTGGGGGGGAGGGGGGATGATTTTTATTATATAAAAAAAAAAGGAAAACATGCCTGCGGTCGGAGAAATTACGGCTCTGCTCTTTTATTTTTTAAATAGTTTTGTGCATTCGCTAAAACTCTGAATCCGGTCCATAGTGGAGGAGCTGGGAAAATCATAGACTGTTGCATATAAATTGAATGATTGACTGTTCGGGTAATTCAGCAATCCACTGACCTTTTAGTTTTAGATAACTGTTAGACCCATATAAAACACGGACAAGTATTTTTTTGAAATCAATAAATGTTTATTGAAAAAAAATTAGGTTACAGCATATGCATAACAAAAAATCAGATGGTTACAATAACTCTGGCAAGGTCAGATGACTCAGACAACCCCCAACACTGACAAATAGTGGTTTTGTATATAAACCATATTTTAAATTGAGGTAATTACCATTGTAGACTGTATTATGGCCTAAATTATGTAGATTTTTTATTTTTTTTATTTTTATATGTGCTGTTATTATTTATAATGGTTTTTGTAAAGTGGTTTGGTGACTGATAAGTCATCATAATTGATGAAATTTATAATGTTAAGTATCTTTTTCTAGCATGACAGTGATATCTCTGCCTACACGTACGAGAAGACTCTTGGGATGGAGCAAAGATCTCAAATCCTAAAGCAAATGCACCTGACCAAAACAGAACGGGAACGGGAGGTAAATGAATACGATGACCTTAAGTAAGAGCCTAAATTTACAACAGGAAGGGTAGTGTTGATATGAGCATTATTTATTCCCCGGTGTTTAGCCAGAAACTGGTTAACCTGTAGATAAGAGAGTTACCACCGTCCATAGTAGTTGTCTTTCATGCCTTCTTCTTCCAACCAATAGATTCAGAGCATAACAGATGAGTCACGTGGATCAATACGACGCAAGAACCCCACAAATTCACGGCTGCATCTAAGTGTCCCGGAGGAACAAGTAGGAGACTGTGAGGAAAAGCCTGAAGAAGAGGTAACAATGAAACAGTTCTTTGCCTTGATTCTTCAAGACTTTATTGCATGACTGACTTACGTTGTTATCTTACATTTGTTTCTTTTATTTTTGCTGTCAACACCTTCATCTGCGCTGCCTTCAGGTACAGTTAATACATGATAAAAATACGACAGATTTCTCTAGTACTCCCCAATCTCCACCAGAGGAACCAGATGCCGACTCCTCTCAGGAAAAGGTGCACCTTACCTGGACAAAGGATAAGTTCACAGCGGACAAAAACAAGAGTAAAAGTCCTAGCACTTCAGAGGGGATAAAGGATTTTTTCAACATGAAGCCGTAAGCATAATATATTGTGTTTGCTATTCGTATAATACTTTATCTATATGGTACCACAAGAGTCCCTGAGACTCCTTACAAAGCACATAAACAGTATAAACAAAACAAAAGACGACGCACACTTGGTCTGATCATACAATTAGCAGGAGCTTGGATCAATAATCATTGTAGGGTGTAGAGATGACTTGATTTTGAAAGCGATGGCAAAACCGTCCTGGAATGCTTGGGTCTGGTTTTGAAAGCCTGTCTGAGGTTATGTAAAGTGGTGGAGAGTCTGACAGGGAGAGAGTTCAAGAGGAAAGTAAAGCCTGAACAAAGCCTTGGAGGTAGGATTGGGAGGACGTAATCTGTTGGCAGGAGAGGCAGCAATCATTTGTGGAGCAACATGTGACTGGAGATAAGGTCAGGGAAGTAAATAGGGCTTTGTATATGAGTGTGAGAGATTGCGTTCTGAAGGGGAAGTTAAGCCTAAACTCTGATTAATTTGTGTCCAGATCTGCGATTATTGGATGGGTGCAAAAGCTGTGCTAACATCTTCCCTTGCATTAACGAAAAGCCATAGCCTACTTTAACGTTTTCATGGTGGAAGTTAGAAAATGTACACTGATTGTCGGCACATTTATACTGATCATTGTAATAGCAAGTCATCATGCTTACTTGTGAGTGCAACCTAATCCCTCTGTAGCAAGTGTCCATGCGCATAAATCTAGGTAGGGCGAAATGCATCGTGATCAGGTAGCACAAATACGTACACAAGGACAGAAAACATAAGTGGACAATACACGGTCCAAATGCAAAGACATTGGAGGAAACTCAGACTTCAGAATCCAGTGCATTAGTAACAAGAGTGTGAAAAATATCCTCTTTTTGAGGTATCGTCTGGATGGTGAAATATGTCATCCGGCAGAAAATCAGAGTTCTCAGGTTTAGGGGGTGTTAGTTTCTGAACACTTGTTTATAACAACTCCGTTATTTGGACTTCTCATTGGCTGGCAGTTATAGATTGTTTGCTAGTAAATATTGTGACCAGATGTCTATTTACATCAAAGGTGCCACAAATAGTTCTTGGCAAGTAGCCCACAGGTGTGACACGATTTAGATTTTCTGCTGCAGAAGTAGAATTATTACACTTTGCGAAATTGCCACATATTGAAACCATCTAATAGGATTACGCAGAAAGAAACACCTTTTTGCAAAAGAGTCTACTCAGCCAGGCAAGTGAAAAGAAGGCTATTGCCTATCAGTGGCCGTATCATAGCCATTCTTTCATGGCCAGGTGTATGGAGAAACGGCTAACTAACAAGAATCTTTACTGAAGAGCTTGGCTTGCAAAAATACATAAAAGACCTTTTCCCATTTCAACTGCTTACATGAATTATAAAACATAAGGAGCATAATAGAATTCTGAATGGTATGAATATGTAATTGATCCCTCTTTGGATCTGCAAATAATTAAATTATGTTCGCAAAGATGATGTTGATCTGTAATGTTTGAACAGAAATTATTTAAGCAAAAGGTTTGACTTTATTTTATATGTTTAAGGAGGAATTAAGCATTCCTGAGGTAGGTTAGTGCAGGTTGGTGGTCTGGGTTGATGTATGCTATCTTGTTTATCACAAAGATGATCTGTAGTGTTTGAACAGAAATTATTTTGTATGTTTAAGGAGGAATTAAGCATTCCTGAGGTAGGTTAGTGCAGGTTGGTGGTCTGGGTTGATGTATGCTATCTTGTTTAGAGATAAATACATTTATTCATTTATATTACTTTCATATTATATCGACTCCCATAATAAATGGTATTTTATTCCACATTCAAAGTATCCACAATAGTTCCCCCGGGTCCAGGATCTATAACAGCAGGGTTGATGTTGCTGTGGCGTCATCAGCAAAGGCTTATGGGTAATAGCACCGCAAACAAAAAAATGTATGTCAAAGCTAGAGATCTTCCATGACCCCCTGGTGTTTTTAGCTTCTATCAATCATTAACATAATACAGCACTTTGATGCTTGCAATTTTGCTACAACGATAACTAAATGATAATGTGATATTACTAAGAACTCAAAGCTAGAGATCTTCCATGACCCCCTGGTGTTTTTACAAAGCTTCTATCAATCATTAACATAATACAGCACTTTGATGCTTGCAATTTTGCTACAATGGTAACTCTAAATGATAATGTGATATTACTAAGAACCTGAAAATGTGAATGCATGGCCTATTACTTATACAAAGCCTCAGCCTATTAGAATCACATGACTTGTGAAAACACTTTATTGTTTTTTAAAAACTTTTGTTTATTTTACTAATCTTGATATATTTTTTCTACCTTGTTGCAATCAAAGTGAGTGGGAAAACTTGTAAGTCTTACCATTTCAAATACTTAGCAAAAGTTACAATGACACGACTGATATTTCTGTGTGTTTATATAATGCTTCTCACCCCGTTACCTTTAAACGCAGGAACCAGTCAAACGTCCGCAGGATGCACACAGCTGTGAAACTGAATGAAGTTATAGTCAAAAAATCTCACAACGCAAAACTTGTTCTTCTCAATATGCCTGGACCCCCGCGCAATAGGAAAGGGGATGAAAACTGTATCCTTTTCATAGTGTCTTTGTATAAGCCATAAGGGATTTTTGTTGCACCTTTAATCACTTTCTTCCAAAGTGTTTTATATATAGATTTCCCTTGGATCTCAAATCTAGGATAAAAGCATGGGTTATCACTTTTTATGTGCCTAAAATACGGTGCAATGGGAGCCTCCAGATGCTGTGAAACTACACAGATGTTTCCCATAGCAACCAGATTCTAGCGGACATTCTCTATTGGTTGATATGGGGAACATCTCCACTTTTCTAAACCCGCAGCTTAGTAAATCTGGCCCTAGGTGTGTCAGTTTTTCGATACCTGGTCTATCTCTTGCTATAGACCATACCTGCCAACTTTCAGTGTTGTGAAACGACGACTCCCACAATGCTTTGTCAGGCGTTAGCTAAGCCTATGCATTCAAAACATGCTGGGACTTTCACAAGTTAGCCAGGCATGTTATACCAGGATGAGTACATGGAGCCTGGGGACATTGACGTGGCTTAACTTTGTGGCTACCTTGATTAGACAAGCTGACCATGTTTGTAGAACTGGTGTTATCCTTCTTTAACTCGTCTCCAGATATGGAATTCTTAGAAGTCCTCACAGAACATCTGGACCGGGTTATGTTGGTCCGTGGTGGAGGACGTGAGGTCATTACCATCTACTCTTGAGCATCTGAACCTGGCTGAAGTTTTTGCTGCACTCCGCAGGAGCCTTCGAACCTCTCTTCCTATTCTAAAAGGCATGAAGGAGACCTGGAGAGATGGTGGGGAGGTCTATGGTCAGTGCTCAGAAACTTCTCTTGCTTCCACCATTCCCCTCTAACGCCCTTACATGTGAACTGCAGCACCAGATCTTCCATTCCAGCACAAGTGCAACTGTTCCTCATGGCTTCATCGGCGTGCCCCTGGTGAAGTCACTATATAAACCTATACATACAGTCTATGTACATTTCTTAAACTGAGCTGCACTGCTTAAGACGCTCTCAATACTGGCCCCTCTGTGCATCCTGTGATTCACTGTTACACCAATCTCTCCCTGACAGACTTGGAGAACACATGGGTTGTACAAGCAAAAAGCAGGAGATTATTGTTTTTATTCCTCCATCCTCACCCTTTGAGGATCAAAACCAACGTTCAATGATTAAGGCACTGGTGTGACAAGATAAGGCAGAGAGGGGAGTATTCACCAGCATGCTTTACCGTTCCAAATGTTCCTCTCTATGCCCTTTTCTTGACTGCCGCTTTTATTTTTCTCTCCTTGGCTTCAGCAATGTGAGGACTTGGGAAAACAGCAGACAAAAGGTTACCTAAAACACGTACTATTTATTCAGTCTGCTATACCCTGAAAGGGTTGGAAAAGAGGACTGAATAGAGCATTTAAAAGGACCATTCAGCTGTGCAGGAAAACAAGCAAGGGCTGTAATTAATATATATATTGTCTGATGCCGAGGAGCATGTTGCAATAATAATCTGATGCAAAAAAAAAAACAAACAAAAAAAAAACAACAAAAAAATCAAAACAAAAAAAAAACAACAAAAAACCAGAACAATTGTATCTGCCTTTTACTTTCAACTGAACCCTTTATTTTGTAGGCTTGGCTTTGGGGAACTGTACAATGATCACACCAATAGCTCAGAAAAGCAGAAGATAACGGGACAAAAGTTCATGCTGTTTTAGACCAGTGGCAGGCAATCCATCTGCACCCTTCAGAGACTGAGAACTGCTTCCATTGCATGGCCAAGAATAGATTGCTTATGTGACCTTCATCTCACTCAACCTTAATCAGCATTAGTTTAGCTGTGATTTTCGTGGTCTCGCTCTTTGTACAATGACGTTATTCCCCCTCATTGCACTTTTACGATTGGCAGCACTAATTGGATTGACATGTGACAATATAATCTACAATGCCATTTGCTGGAGGACTTCATATGCCAGAAGGCTGGCATGGGTCTCTAAACATCTAAGGTTTTAATTGGATCGAGAAATAGCCCTTAGGACCAGTCTTCCAGAACAGTGTGGCACATAGATTTAAAGGGGCCCCTGGCTTTTTTTTTTTGTGGCAAGCATTTATCCAACCCATTGAAGGTATAACAGTCCCTGTCACAGACAAGTCATCACCTTAGACTAGTTAATGAATGAAACCCCAAAACAGGTCTCCCACCAACATAACCTATACGTTCTGTGCTTTAAGATTTTACTGTGCCATGGTAGTAGTGCTGCAGTATCTATGGCAGAAGTTTAATGAACAGCACCCAGTGTATATAATACATATATATATTTTTCTTTTAATATATATATATATATAAACAGAGATTTATTCAAAAGGCAGAGTTCTAATATTTATTAAGTGAATTTAAAAGGTAGAGTGAGCATGTAAAGCAAAAATGATATTACTTTTCAGAATATATACATATATAGAATTATTATTTTATAGCCCACTCACCTCATCAAAGTTATCTTGTACAGTTCAATCTATATGGGACTTGTTTGCTCTTTTTGCTGGTAATTTTCACGTTTAAAAGTGTAGTGTTTGCAATAATCGTATGCCATTCGTGAGAACCTGACATCGTAAACATTTGGTCCCAACACTGAACTGCTGCATGCAGTCTCCTATTGACGGGAGTTTCAAATTAGACCTTGTTCTGTTTACTGTATAAAAAAAATATGAAGATATAGTTTTGGTGGTACTTTTGTGGAGAACGGACTGTATGCCCCCCCCCCCCCTTAAGCATTATCAGTTGTGACAAGCTTGAACTACTTCTGTAGTTTGTGTTTTAATGTTGTCTTGCCCATTATGCCTTGTGTGTGTGTGTGTGTGATGAGCCGTTCGCCAGCTTTGCATGCTCACCCTGGTGAATACACTGCAAAAAAAAATTTCTGAGCCTTCTGTGGGGTGGTTTTGGTTTTTATTTTACGATCTCCCCGCCCCCCCCCAGCATGTTGTCATTTGTATAAACATAAACCTCACCCCACACATTCTGACACCAGATGGCGACGTTGAGGTAGCTGCCCATTTATATCGTTTGGGAAAGGCCCCGGGTGCCCAACTTGAACAGGCTGTTACACATTTGTACATACATGAAAGACCCATGAGTTTTGCTATTTCTTCCTTGAAGTGCCTCTATAAGAGTGAAAAAAAAGGCTTTTTTGCTCCAGATGTTTTCTTTGTGTAGTTAACAGTAAACCACTAACTCTGAAGCAGCTAAACCTGAATGGAATTCTATTGGTTACCGACATCTGGAACAAAACTTGAAAAATGAAAGGTTGGGTTGTGTTTTGCTAGTGACATCTTTATTTTTGTAGTTTGCATGGAAAAAAAAACAAAAAAAAACAAAAACAACTTGACAAAAGGAGATTCAGATATTTGCTGAAAATAACCCAACTCTAATTTGGACGACAGGAAAACCAGGGAGGACTTTAAATTGCTAACAAACTGGTTTACACAAAACCACTGATTCTCTGTAAACGAGGAACAAGTTACCCAAGAGGCCAACATTTACTCATAAGACGGCCAACGCTTATAGTATTCATATGTGTAGCTCAGAGTTGGAACACACACACATCCTTGCTTCTATGCAGACCTATCAGGGACCTTTGAGAAAATAATATTTTTTGGTACCATTCGTAAAAAGAAAAAAACTATAGTGTGTAAGAGTTAGGCCCTCTTCAGCCACTAGTACTGGCTGGAAATCGATAGACATTGCTATATAGGATGCAACAGGGTTGTCTAATCGAAAACCTATCAGTACTACTATGCTGCTAACAGGCATGTTCATTATAGTTTTGTGAGTAGGAGGGATTAAAAGCTCACAGCTAATGCGGAAATTTTGCAAAACAGATTTACAAACAAGTTGCACTAAAAAATAAAAAAAAGCCAGATGATCTGGTAGATACAATGACTTTGGTAGAAAATAGGCTTCCCCTGCTTCAAATATCCCACAGACACATTGTGCTATTTGTGCAATATGACTATATATCTATACACATAAATATTTAAACGTGTTTTGGAAAGTCTTACAACCGACGTGATCTAGAACTCCCCAACTTCACTCTGTTTTATGTAATTCCTAGTAACCCAAGTGTTCTCTTTCCTTACATGGCAAGTAAGTAAAAATGCTTTAAAACTTCTGTTCGTAGTTTATGGATATAGATTTAATCCATGTAAAGATATTATCTGTTCCAAAAACCAAATGAAAACACTGCTATAGACTGGCTGCTTTTTGTTGGTGTACCCTACAGAAATAGTTTTATGTAGTTATTTACACTGTGGTTCTTTGTGGTTGAATGCTAGTTTACTTACTCATACAGCTTTAATGTGCCGATTTCATTTGTTTTGAGACTTCTGTCAGCACAAAATGCAATAAACTTAAATTTTATTTACACTCTTTGAACGTGGTGTTTAATGTTTTTCATGGGCATCGTCGGAGTATAAGGCTGCGGCAATTTAAACGAATTACAGCGGTACTTTGGCAAACAATTGGGCAGATTCTATTTGTGATGACAGGATTGAGCCTAAAGTGTGCCTATCCCCGTTGACTAAGGTAGCAGAATGTTGTGCATTTTCAATCGCATCTCCATGGGCTGCTATGCGCAATTTGCCGGTTTGGAGTGACACTACACAAAATAGAATCTACCCCAACTACTCTCAACGGGAGTCTACTGGTGAACTACTGTGCTCAGGCAGCCTAAACAGTACAAAAATTTATACTCGACAAGCAAAAAGATCATTTTGTTGATTTTTTTTTTTTTTTATAAACTTTTACTTAAAAAAAGTTGTTCACAACAGAATACAATTTTCATGTAAATCAAACAGACAGGACAATGCAGGGCATAACCGTTACAATCTCACTAATGCTAAATCCTAAATCTAAGAGGAGGTTTGGAGCGCAAAAAAACAAAAAATACGTTTCTTATTTGGGTTTTGTATATAAAAGAAAAAAAAAAGTGAAAACAAAAATAAAACCCCATAACAGATATAACTGCTCCTCAAATGTGAAGAAATGCCCTAGCGATTTCCACTACAAGTAACTTACCAATCTACATGGCCGAGGGCCTTGTGACTAGTAGTGGCGGGGAGGGTAAGCACCCATTGAAGACTGCTGTGCAGGCCCACTGCGAACAGCTTGCCCTGCTGCCTGACTTACTAAGTGGGAAAACGTCGGCCCACTCTGAATCAACGTGTCCAGAGCCTTCTGAACGCTGGGGTTGTTAAAGTTTATGTCTATAGACGATCCTGGTCTCTGGCTAGTTCCACTGCCAGGTGCTTGGGTACGATTTGAAACTTGCCCGTATAGTCCCTGCATTTGAGTGGATGGGGCAGTTCTGGAGGCTGCGCCCCTTGCATTATCCCCTGGTCCCAAGGTACTCGGAAGCTGACTTAATGTAGACTGTTGTCTCTGCGGAGTTGGGCCAAGTGCTGCTGTATCCATCTGTACGGACGCCCGTTGTGGATTGCTGTTCATGCTGCCATAGCTTTGGCTTGGGGCCCCTACGGATGAGGTTGCAGAGCTACTTGGGTTCTGGGTGGCAGGAACGTTAGAAGCGCCACTGTTAAACAGGCTAAGAATTTTTGCCTGCAGCTCCTGTTGAGGGTTGTTAACACCTTGAGCAGCTGGGGTGGTGGACGACAACTGCTGAGGCATCTGCAGAGTTTGACTGGTTGATGAGCCATCGAGGGATGGAGCTGAAGTTAGTCCCAATGACGGCCTGGGGTGTTGTGCTGATAAAAATAAATCAAATAAAAGAGCATCCATTTATATGGCTAAATTCGTAGATGTTACATACATAAGCACACAAACAATACTGTGATACTTACATAATGGGTCAGCCGTCATGGCCAACAGCCTCTCTTTCCGTTCCCGTAAATAAAGAATAACTTTGTCTATTTCATCCGCAGTAACAAATCGATTATCCGCAATCAACCGCAGAAGAGTCATTATTCCTGGCGGCTGAGACCCTCTGGCTCCCTCTTCCACAGACACGCTGCGCTCTTTTAAGATCGCTTCTGCGGACATCTTGGCGGCTTGCCGTGCGATATCCTCGCGTTCCTTCTCGCGTGTTTCGGATTTAAAGCGCTCGTAGTGTCTTGCCACAAGCACCATGGCATCAGCAAGGGGCATGTTGCGATGCTCTGCAAGGGGACATTTTGAATATTGGTGAATATTTTGTAGGTCTAAGAGCACAGAACTTATAAAACAAACGATCGCACCTTCATCACAGGGATTCATTATTTTATGCACCATTAAAATGTTTTTTTGGGAACAGGGAAAATGGCTACAGAGGCAGATAACGGATTGACCAGATAATCGCTCAATCGCTTTGTCAAATGATTTGTCAGATCAATCGTTCAGTCCCCGTTTTCATGCATTTGAGATTACGCAGTCTCCCCGCAATAATCAATCATCTTTCCCAGCCAGCAATTAGACATATCAGTGTATGGATAACTTAATTCATTGCAGGAACTTATTGCGTTACAAATGGATAACTGCTATTAATTTGCTCAACTTCACTAAAGAAAGCCCGGTTTTGATTTTGAAATGAAGGAGACCATGAATGATCCAGAGATTCAAATTAAGAAGGAAATCAGGTACAAATTTAAGCCAGGGGAAACAAAGTTTAACAAATGAATCTTATTCTTTGCATATAGGGAGAATACTTTGCTTTTTGCAAAAAAAAAAATACTAGCCGCTTTATTTTTATACAATTAATTAGACTTGTGTTAAGAAGCCTATCTCCTCTCTAATACAGCTTGCAAAAGATAAAACTTTCCTTGTTACGGTCACCACGGCGATGGTCATTATATCGCCAATAATACAGGAAACACCTTAAGATCGTCTGTATCATTGACCAATAATTCTGAATTGTGGTACTGCGACTATGCCCACAACCATGTTTGGCCTGGTACATCTTCATTGCGCCAACATAAATATCAGCAATCCATATAAAAATAAACTCCTTACCGTGCTGCCGCTCCGCTCTCCTCTGTTCTGCTCCCGTCTCTCATCCCCGCTCTCCTGTTTGTCCCTCCGCTCTAGATTATGGTCTTACATTCTTGTCCTGTCTGCTTTGTTGCTGTCTACCTCTCCCATAGCTGACTGCCACTATAGGTGACGCGCCCATATCATGCCACCCCTCTTTGGAGTAATTAGAGGGTTAATTAGCAGTCAGAACTACTGTAATCTGAACAATGTAATTGTCAGCATTACAATATTCTGAAAGATGAGACACTAACGACCCTGTCAGATAAAGTCATTTAGTGCCCACAATAAGGTAGACTTTACGACCTTCCGCGATCCCCATCACATCTGTTTTGCCCAACTGTAAATTTCCATCTGATTCCCTGTTATTCTTGAAACTCTAGATTCTGTCCCAAGATCAAATGTAGTCCAGGGGCCCGATTTACTAATACCGTGTTCACACTGACGCCCCGGCAAAAACCCGGGATTTTCGTCCCGGGTTATTGCCGGGGCACACAGCAGCACAGCAGGGGGGATCCTGTTCACACTGCAGCATAGACCCGGGAAATTCCCGGGTCAGGCCCGTTCACACTGAAAGGGACTGACCCGGGACTCTTTGGTTCTATACTGCTAGACTATTGTATACCCCATTCTATTCTATAGTCTATACTATGGTATACCCTATTCTATACAATAGAATAGAATAGGGTATACAATAGTATAGACTATAGAATAAAACAGGGTTTACAATAGTACTCACTACTCACCTGCGATGATCCTCCGTGTCGCACTGTTCACACCGCCGGTGACACGGGTCAGACACGGAAATAACCCTTGTTAAAACCCGTGTCCGATTCCCGCGGCAGGTGCGACCGTTCACACTGAGCCTCGACCCGGGTTATTTGGGCTTGCCCCTGCAATATCCCGGGTTTTTGGCTCAGTGTGAACGGGGTATAAGCGGCAGGTTTGGAAAAGTAGAGATGTTGCTCATAGCAACCAATCAGATTTTAGCCGACATTCTCTAGTATGTAATAGGAAAGCGAGAGCTAGAATTGGTTGATAACGGCAACATCCATAATTTTCCAAACCCACAGCTTAGATCTAAAAGAATAAATAAATGAACCTCTATTCAGCAGCAGCTCCCAAACCAAGGAGAGCCCAATATTCTGCACAACGAAACCAAAGGAAATAGAAAAATGTGGGTATGGGAAACAGCGCTGGATGCACTAAACAAAATAACTGACAGATTAAATGGTATATTCAATAAACAGAGACAGTTAAAATGGACTAGATAAACAATATATCACAGTAAACAAGTCTGAGTGGGCGGCAGATGGCTACAACGTCTCCTGATAGAGTTGTAATCCTGGGAAATGCACTGGAAGGCCCCATATTATCAATCTTCAGCAACCTCTTTCACAGTCCCTCAGACATAGGATAACATTTCCAGGGAGTAAAATGATCCCAATATAAACAAATTAAACCTCCACTGGACTAGGAATCAACAGCAAGAACCCAGGGTGAATAAAATAACAAGTTTTACTGGTATCCACATAAAATTCACATCAATAAATACAATTCACAAAATTAAAAAGGGAAGGATCCCCCTATCAAGACGGGGAACAAAGGTCAGGACCCGGGGCAAAAGTATACTTTTGATAAAGGGCTGCGCCTGAAACATGTCTGTGATATATTGTTTACCTAGTCCATTTTAACTGTCTCTGTTTATTGAATATACCATTTAATCTGTCTGGCCATAGATCTATCAGCACCTGAAAGGTATAAGATATGCACTTTTGTCAAAAAATATGCTTCTCCTAAGTGAGGCTGCAGCAGCAACACATGAAATCTGATGACTGTGGTAGAAGCACAAGCTTCCCGGAAAACCAGCGCAGCGCCGGAGCATTCTGTGAACTGTGCTTTCCTGATCTGCATATCACCCAAACATTCCCCATTAAAAACACTAGAAACTCAATCCCTGGCAACAGAAAGGTAACAGACATCACTTCAGGAGAAAGGGCACTGTATTCCAAAGGAGTAAGAAACTCCACGCCAAAGGGAGCAGATACTCACCTTGTGGTGTCCCAAACAAGATATTCACAGTGCAGGAACGATGAGCCTGGTGTTGCTGCGTTACCACAATTGCAAAGGGCGAACCACTCCTAGTGACGTCTTCCAGAGCTTGTGTCAATGATACCTCTGTGTTTAAAAATATTAAGTCCACCATCATGTTCAAGTCACGGACCTTCCTCCCCACTGACTCTGCATACTCCCTGCAAAGAGAATAATCTTTAGTCCATAGTAGAACGTTTATCCCGTTACATGAAATAACATGCCATTGAAGAAATGCAAAGAGACAAAAAAAAACCCCCACTTACTTTGATTGCTTGTTAATAACCACAACCGAGCAGTCAACGGGACGTTCGGCATCAACTCTTCTTTGGAGTTCCTCAAAATATTGCCTATACAGCTCCTCTCGCCGACGTTCTTCACGCTTCAATCGGTCTATGCCCAAAGTGAAAAACAAGCATGAGTCGTGTATTGTACAGTGGAGAGTGTTAAATAGTGTGAATGAGAGATCATTTTATGTTATTTTAATGTACATTTTTTAATATATGGTCAATTCAAGTTGTGATTTCTTAATTGCAATTATAAAAGTAAAGGAATGATAAGTATTGGTTTACATAGGTTTAAAAGTAAAGTTAATGTATTAATTACATAGAAGGTTCTTGAAGAAAGGACAAGTCTTTCAGTCTACAGAAAACATCTGGAGATAATCAAGAGAGGGTTTGCAGACTTCGAAAGCAATGATGGTGGGGGGTTTGAAGTTTGAATGTAAGAATGTCTCTTTTGTTGAAACCAGTTTGTACTGGTTTGATATAGGGACAGAGAGACAAAGGGGAGTCGGATTTTTACTCTTTTAGGCCCACATCTGGAAAGGGTTAAGTCAAGTCTCAGTAGAATGGGGGTTGTAGATTTCAGGACAGAAAGTTTGAGAAGTAACCAGACAAAGAGAGATCTTAGTAAATGTGGGGGGATGGTACTATGGGGGAGAAAAAAAATCTTTCAAATACAAAGGAAAGACTTTTCTTCACTGACATTGCTTCACACTAACGCTGCTGGACAGACACACTTGGACACACACATACACATTACAAGAATTAACGTTGTAAGTTTTTGATTTATTTGTAAAGACATTGAACTTTGTTGCATAACCTTTTGAGCGCATTAAATATTTTGACTGATACTACATTTAAAAGACTATTGTTATTTTTTTGGAGCTCTCTCTTGGTGCATTTCTTACAACAAAGAATTCCAGACCTATTATTGTCCTTTTCCAAGTTGGAAGACAATTATTAGAAGGAAGAAGGATCATTTTTATTATTCATCTTCAGAACATTTAACATTGGCGAGCTTCCAGTATTGATATTTTGCGTTCCTTCTGCTTGAAAGGAGGGATTTTATACAGATATCCACAGCAAATATTTCAAGCTTCAGGACGCAAGCAAAGAACCTACCAGAGGAGGGAGCTCTTTGTTCATTTCAGGCTGCAGAAGTTCCAGAGGGCTGGTCTAACTTCTCTTTGAAACAAAGGAATTCATTTGAAGTAACAAAGACTCAGTGACTTTGTGAGTATGGAATTTATACATTCGTTTTCTGATAAAAGTAAATTAGAATTTAAGTTTGTTAGTAGCCATACAAATGCTCAATTATGGGCAAGTTTATATAGTCAATGTGAGCAAGAGAATAAAAGAATAGACAAAAGGTTTTTTTCAGTAGATAAGATTAACAAGAAGATTAGGAATGTCTTGCAAATGGTTAAAGTGTATAATGCACTAGTTTTAGATGAAAGACGATCACAGACACATAGTGGATGTGTAAATAGTAAAAACACACAGGTTGTTGAAACAGAAGAAAGATCAGTAAAAGATGATTTTATTGATTGTCCAAATTGTTACCTACTGGCAGAACATATTGAGGAATTAGAGAGTCAAATTGAAACGAGAACTTAGTTAATTTCAAGCTTAAGTCACAAGAATAAAAGGCTTTCAGTGATTACAAAGAAAGGTACAAAGGAAACAAGTAAGGAATCTTGTGTTGCAGATACTAGTCTTTTAGATAAAGAGAAAGATTTAGATAGAGAATAAGTAGTACGGAAAAGATTACATGATAAGGCTGCTAAATTAAATTTAAAAATGAATGATCAATTAATGAAAATTTGAAAAGATATTCCAGCCTACAATGATAGAATGGATGCATTCCATAATGCAGACATTTTTGAAAGTAACACGGATAAATTCAATTTAACGAATGAACAAAAGAACAAATTATTTAAAGTATGGTTGCCTTCCCATTTGGCAAAAAGATTACAACCCACACCTAGGAGAAATGACGATGATGAATTGCTTGATGATAATGAAAAAGATAGCTTGAGACAGTTAAAATCAGTGACTGGATCTAATCCCAAAGAGAGGGTTACTTTTAAGAAGGAATCGGTAATTTGTTATTATTGTAGGAAATCAGGACATTTGAAATGGCAGTGTAGGAAATTTCTTAGGGAAAACCAACAAATAGGCAAAGAGAATGTGTTAATACCTACTGCCCTTCCAGAACAAGTTCAGTCAAATTCACCATATACACCATTGGTCAAACTAATTCGGGAGCCAACAATGGAAAATGGCGCAATTCAAAAAGTAAAAACACATGGTGAAATGACTGACAGGGAAGATTTATTGCCCACTCCCTGACTAGAAAGGAATTGTGGGAAGCTCTTTGTAAAGGGATCTTTACAGGGAAAACAAATTACTTTTCTTATTGACACAGGAGCTCAACTAAGTGTGACCAATCAGAGCAATTTGAAAGGATGTTGATGGAACTAAGCCTGTTGTTATTGATCCTCTTGAATACAGTCATGTTGCTAGCATTTGTCTAAATGATTTTGTACCTTTGGAACATTCATGGCCTGATACTGGTGATGATGTAGAATTGAGGGAATTTGTAGAGCAAAATCCTTCTTTGTGGGCTCAATTCAGAAAAGAAGTGTGAACAATGAAAGATGTATTGGTAAATGTGGAGGGAAGGGATCCTGCCCCACAGAAACAGTACAAATTGCCACCAGAACTGCTTAAGCAAGGTGTCATACGAAAAGCGAATTCTGTAACTAACAATCCGTTATGGTGTGTGTTGAAACCTGATGGTTCATATCGGATGATATTGGATTTGAGGATGTTAAACAAATATACCCCAAATGTGGCACCAATTGTTTCAAATATGCATGATATAATGGCTAGCTTGAATGCAAAGGCTAATCTTTTCTCTGTACTTGATATAAGCAATGGTTTTTTCAGTATTCCATTAGAGGAGTTGCCAGTATAAATTTGCGTTTACATTCATGGATGAGCAATATGTATTTTGCAGATTACCCCAGGGGGCCCATCTATCTCCCAGTATTTTTCATCAAGCAGTGGCTAAAGTTTTATAAAGGCCTGACTGTATTTTACAGTAGGTTGATATTTTGTTGGCTACTGAAGATAGAGAGTTGCATTTATCTCTGTTGGCAGAATTGTTCACATTGTTGCATGAAGCAGGGTTAACAGTTTAACACAAAAATAGTCAAGTTGTTAAAGCACGAGGTCAGGTATCTTGGATTACTAATTAGTCCGGGAAAATGCCAACCTTTACAGGAAAAAGTAGCAGCTCTTCCAATCCCAAAATCGCACAGTGACTTAAGACATTTTACAGGTTTAATGAACTTTTCCAGAGATTTCATAGAGGGGTTTGCAGAAAAAGCAAAACCGCTATATGATCTTTTGAAAGGAAATGATGCTGAACCTTATGGTCATTGGGGTGAAGAGCAACAGAAAGCATTTGAACAATTAAAGAAAGATTTACAGACTGCTCCTGCCCTGGCGATGCCAATTCCTTCACAACCCTTTGCCTTGCAAGTGCATACCTCAGAGACGGCTGTGTCTGCTGTACTTTTGCAACTGCAAGGATCAGAGTATAGGATTTTGGGATATTTTTCCAAAATTCTCACAAGGTTTTGATATTTGTGCCCGGCATCTTGTGGGTGTCTATTTTGCTGTAAAAGCAACTGAACACATTGTGGGGTTTAACAAGATAATCTTGCAGACTCCTCATTCTGCATTGAAACTTTTCCTTGAGAAGAATATTCCAGGTGTTTCACATCAGAGATTTGCACATTGGTTATTGTCTTTATCATCAAAACAGATATTCCAGAATATATTAGGTGTTTCACATCAGAGATTTGCACATTGTTATTGTCTTTATCATCAAAACAGATAGAAATTGATCTCAAAGCCAAGTATGTACTTACTCAATTAATGCAATATGAGGGACATACGCATGAGTGTATTTACACTTTTCTGGTAGAATACACATCTCATTTCAGAAAGGATGCAGGCTGATGAGGCAATGTTTGTGGATGGATCTAGATTCTGTTCAGGGGGACAGTACTACACAGGTTATGCCATTTGGTATCCTGAAAGAGGATATGCAATCCAGCATAGATTACCAGGACATTATTCAGCTCAGAGAGCAGAGATTAAAGCTGTCAGAACTGTATTGGAGATTGATAAGGCAGAAAATAGAAGTCCATTGGTGATTTACAGTGATAGTTCTTATGTTGTAAGATCACTTACAGATTATTTACCAGTGTGGAGGAGAAGAGGGTTTGTTGATTCTTCTAACAAAGTGTTAGTCCACAGTGATACATTGAAAGAAATCTTTGCATTGGCTTCTAAAAATCCTAATGGATATGCGATTGTGAAAGTACGAGCACATAAGAAGGGACAACATGATTTGGTTGTTGGCGATACAAAGGCAGACTTTTTAGCGAAACAAGCTGCAATGACAAGAGAGAAAATGTTTGAAAACAAACCTTTAGAGGTATTCCCGGTTAGGACAGATACGCATTTACCTTAATTTTCAGAAGAACAAGCAAAGGATATATCTCTTGCTGCTTCTAAGGTTGATCCAAAACTTCCCTTTGTTTGTGAAAACAGGGTTTTGTGTCATGACTCGAATGGTAATTTGCGTCCTGTGGTACCATAACATTTACAGATTGAGTTTACACGATACAATCATGAAAGCTTTGGTCATTTGGGGCAGCAGAGATTGCTGGAAATTCTCAAAGAGAAATTTTATTGGGATAAGATGGAAGATACTGTACAGAATGTTGTTCAGTCTTGTCTTATTTGTGCCCAAATTAACTTACGGACTAAAGGACAGAAACTTCCACTTCTAAGAATTGCACCTGCAGACGGTCCTTGGTCCACATTGCAGATTGATTACATAGGTCCTTTACCTTCGGGTAAACATGGTCTCAGGTATGCATTGGTTGTGGTAGATGTTATTTCAAAATGGGTGGAAGTTTTACCTGTCAGGAAAGATGATTCTTTGTCTACGGCTAGGGCATTGTTGAATCATGTTTTTTGTACTTGGGGGATCCCAAGAAAGATAACTGCTGACAGAGGAAGTCATTTTACAGGAAAAATAATGCAAACAGTTTGTTCTATCTTGGGGGTACAACAACAGTTGCATGTACCTTATCATCCACAATCAGCAGGTATTGTGGAAAGAATGAATAGAACAATAAAATCTAGAATAGCAAAAATGTTACTGGATAAAGGAAATACTTGGGTTGATGCAATTCCGGTTGTATTGATAAGTATTAGAGGAACAGTTTTCTCTGCAACACAATATACTCCATTTGAATTGATGACAGGGAGGAAAATGCCCTTAATATTCCCAAATGTACCATTTTTGTCTATACCTCAAAAGGATACTATTGCGAGGTCCAAATGGTTATAATCATTACAGGAGAATTTAAAATTAATTCTTCCACATGCTGCTTCAAGTATGCAACATATGATTCCACCTCACCCTTCCAAGTTTGTGAAAGGTGCATCAGTAATGATAAAAACTTTTAGGAAAAGTGGTCCTTGGGAAAGTAATTGGGAAGGTCCCTTTGAAATAATTGATACAATGGGACAAGTGATGATTTTGGTGCAAAGAGCATCTAATGCTGTAAAGAATACTCGCAGACAACAAAAATTGTGGGTACATGTTGATCAATGCAATTTGTATGTTTCCCAATAATGATACTGCTTGTTCTTACAGGTTATCAATCAACATGTGATTAACCGTGAGAATGCAGTCCATGTTGAACAAGAGGTTCTAGAAGTATCTTCCAAGTGGAAAAAGGATTTCAGAAGAAGCTCCTACATCATGGGGACATCATTTCTGCTGATGGTTCTTTCAATGACTTTGTATATAGGACTCAGTAATTATTATACAATTGCAATTGGGACAGATGATCAAAAAACTTTATTTCTTAGGAAGACCAGAGGATAAAACTTAGAAGATGTTTTAAATGAACGCAGTATAGACAATTCCTAGGACATCACTTGAAATCTGTGTATGGGATATGGTGTAAAATGTTGTATTGAAAATTATTTCACACAAAACACAAACATAGTATAACTTGCTAAAGCAGGACCCAAAGCAAGATACACAAAATTACAGGGAGAATATATCCATAACAATATAACAGGTTCATGGGAATGCACACTTACAGATGTATTATCATGGAATATATTGATAAAAGGGAATGAACCTGCTCAATGGACAGGTGATGTCACGAATATGTTATCATCAGGAAGAGTGGGTAGCTCTAAAGATGAAATTTGGTTTAATACACAAAATTATAGAAAAATATTGGATCCTTCATTTTTCCCATTATAGGAAAGAATGAAGATGATTGGGTAGAAACCTGGAATTTCCAAATAGTAAGAGAAATAGTAAGAGAATCTGTTGTGGTAAAAGTGTCTATTATTTTTACAGTATCTAACAATATAGTGCCAGAAATAATAGTTACTCCTCTTGGATTGTTAAAGAATTTACCTGCAAAATATAATTTTAGTTTAGGACATACCGATTTATGGGTAAATAAATGAATAGGATGTAAACAAAACATCTGCATTGGCACATCTCTAATTCCAGTAACTGGAAATGAGCAAAATTTGGTACCAATTACTGTGTTAGGGATCTCAGTAAGCAACACCCAATTGATTTATTATAAATTACAATACACCAATTTTGTGTTTGATGGCACAAATCTTGTACAATTAGATCTTTCTTCTTGTTTACATTTTGCTTCTAAGGTGATATGCCTATCTAACCAAGACAAAATGATTTACCATTCTTGATTTCATCATCATACATGTTGTCAGAATGTGCATACGATACATGATTTAGTACCTTCTGTTTAAACAGATAAAGTTTGTATGCAAGTTATGTCTGAGAAAAAAAGGTTATAGCTTTATTCTCATCATGTGTACATGTACAAAATCTAACACGAAGATTGTATTGTATTGAAGGAGATGTAAGAACTATTTCCATGATTAATGGAAAGATTAATATTGCTTCAATAAGAAATGAACAGTTAAAATCTCTTCCAATACAATTCAATTTATCTTAAACAGATAATTTCCCTTGGGGAATGTGGACAAAAGAAATCAAGAAAGATAAAGGATTATTGAATGTTTTAAACCAACAGTTAAAAGAAGCAGATGTTGTATTTAAACACCAGCAAGGGAAATGAGAAGAATAGAACATGAATGGTCTTTGTCAGGGTCCTCATGGTGGAGAAGGTTTAAACAGTCAGTTATTGTATGGTCTAATACCTCGGTGAAATCGGCAGTTGTAAATATTATATTTAAACCAATTATTATAATTTTTTTCATGTATTCTATATCAAATATTCATAACTTTTAATATAAGGAAAATGTATGATAATGTATGATAAAGAAACAAAGAAAGGAGATGAATTTTTAAAAGAGATGTTTAAAAGATTGAAATATTCAGATATTGAAACAAGAATTGAACATATAGAAGAAAATGTTATAAATGATCATTGAGAGTATGTGAAATGGCTGTGATACGAAAGTTTGAATGAATGAGAATTGGTAAATAAAATTATGATTAAAAATTAATATTTAAATCATAAACAGGGGGAAATGTTAAATAGTGTGAATGAGAGATAATTTTATGTTATTTTAATATACATTTTTTTATATATGGTCAATTCAAGTTGTGATTTCTTAATTGCAATTATAAAAGTAAAGGAATGATTGTATTGGTTTACATAGGTTTAAAAGTAAAGTTAATGTATTAATTACATAGAAGGTTCTTGAACAAAGGACAAGTCTTTCAGTCTACAGAATACATCTGGAGATCATCATCAGGGGGTTTGCAATGATGGTGGGGGGTTTGAAGTTTGAATGTAAGAAAATCCAGTCTCAGGAGAATGGGGGTTGTAGATTTCAGGACAGAAAGTTTGAGAAGTAACCAGACAAAGAGAGAGATCTTGGTAAATGTGGGGGGATGGTACTATGGGGGAGAGAGAAATCTCTTTCAAATACTAAGGAAAGACTTTTCTTGACTCACATTGCTTCACACTCACGCTGCTGGACAGACACACTTGGACACTCACATACACATTACAAGAATTAACTTTGTAAGTTTTTGATTTATTTGTAGACATTGAACTTTGTTGCATAACTTTTTGAGCGCATTAAATATTTTGACTGATACTACATTCAAAAGACTATTCTTATTTTTTGGAGCTCTCTCTTGGTGCATTTCTTACAACAAAGAATTGCAGACCTATTATTGTCCTTTTCCAAGTTGGAAGACAATTATTAGAAGGAAGAAGGATCATTTTTATTATTCATCTTCAGAACATTTAACAGAGAGTAAGGGCCTGATCCAGACCTACGCCGATGCGCTGTGCTTACTAAAGCACAGCGTATCAGCGTTTACTTACCCTGACACTCCCCCTGTGCGATCCACGATCGGGCGTTGCCGTAGCGACGCCGGGCAACATCTGCCCGGCGCATGCGCAGATCAGCTGAAAAGCCAATCTTACGATTATGCCCGCCGTCCTAGCGACGGCAGGCGTTGTTCTGGATCAGGCCCTAAGAGCCTACAGTGTACACAATGCTTGTGTTTGATAATGAAATAGACAACTTTTCATCATTTCAAAAGAGATTTTCACCAATAGTTTATTATTTAACACATAGGAACCCCAACCTCCCTCCTTATCTTTCACATACTACACCCCAACCTGCCGAGGACATCAACTATAAAACCCCTGGCCTTAAGCAGAGCACACACTGGGCTTTCCAGCAGACAATTTTTCAGATAACACAATCAAAAGACCATTTCACCAGATGTCTCACCAGTGTGTATTGTCCAAAGATCTCCTCGTAGACACAGGACACACTTGCAAAAAGATATCTTTTCAGCTTTGATCTGGCATATTAGGAGCTCCAAAAGATAAAACTGAAAGATTTTTGAGCATCTTTGGACAGTATACACTGGTAAAATATCTGGCGAAATGCTCTTTTGAGTGTGATTGGAAAGATTATCTGCTGAAAAAGCGCTAGTGTGTGCCCACTCTTAACAACCACAAGCTGATGAGATGCAGCAATTAGGAGCTGATCTGGATAACCAATGGTACTAGTTGGGGAAACAATGACATCAAATATAAAAAAAAAAATCTTATGTAGAAGCACTTAAAATGAACTGAAAAAGTTTACAGCAGATCAAATGTGAGAAAATGGTTTAAACCTTTACTAGAGAATAATACACACCATCCAAGGGTCTATCCAGAGGGTCTCTGTAACGATCAAAGTAATCATCTTTCTTTCGATAAAATTCCTCAAGCCGATACTTCTCAAGTATATCTTCATATCTGAGGGAAATAAAGCAGCACATTTATTTTCACATCACACGGAATTTCAAAGTGACTATTATATGTGCAGTTATGTCAAATGCAAAATAAAAAGACAAACAAACCATGAATTATCGGACTACTTTAATATCCTGTTGATGAAGTTTAATTACAACTATAACCGCTGCTTTAAACCAGATACTTTTTTTGTTTTACAATGAAAGAGAAGCAAAAAGATCATAAAGGAATAACCGTAAGAGAAGTGCCAGAAAGAGAGGTAGATAACCGCAGATGATAAGCTCTATAGAGGATAGATACAAAACACAAACAAATAATCCCATAGCTCAACAGGACAAGTCTATGAGAGCCCAGAGGACTACTAGTTATACAGGGAATGTGCGGTCTTCTCATATACCATTCACAGACGTGAGCATTTGTTGAGGTCAGATTGATTGATCTTATTACAAGCTGAAAAAATAACGGCTTTGATCGCTGTGCACGCAGTTGTCGCATTACGACCACTTTTCCACAACGGGTGGAACCTTTCAGTACGGTCGTTCCCTCGGTACTTTCGAAAACGTCAGCGCAAAAATTAAAGTAGCCGTCGCTTTCCGGAGTCAGGATAAGCACGCGTTTAAAAGAACAGCCTTTTAGACTCAATAAGGCTGAATAGCGCTGATGGACGCCTCCGAATCTTTTGTTTGGGCTTGAATGTGTTTGCACAAAAATGAAGTAAGTGTCTTATTCAATGTGTAACCGGATAGTTAGAAGGCTGCAAAACACAGAGCACTGCGGTGCTCACATGTGGTATGAGAGCAAGTCACGTGGCTTTTTTCCATTACAATTTGCAGTTTTCCCTCAATCCAAAGGGAACATAAAGTTTATAGAACTATGAGGATAGGAGTTTGATATTTCTAATCTTTGCACAAATATAAAAGGAAAGTTAAGCAAAAATTAAGATTAGAAGTCAATTTTGTTTTAAATAGATTATTTAACCGACTGCTTATACCTGTATAAAGACTCTCTGGTGTCACGAGCATCTCTGTAACGGTCATACAATGGACTCTGGAGCTCACGCAGACGGACGTCCCTAGGATCCCTCAAGTCTCTTGGGTCTCGAAGCTCTATAAGTTCACGAGAGTCTCGTGGATCTCTAAGGTCACGTGCATCCCGTGTATCTCTGAGGACACGTGAATCCCGGACATCCCTAGAGCTGTGGCTCTCTCTCAGATCTCTGGCCTCGCGACTGTCTCTGTGCTCCAATCCTTCTCGAGTCTCCCGAGACCGCGAGTCACTAGTACTTCGCGGTTCTCTGCTGTCTCTCCTCGGGCTGGTACGTAGAGGGGAGCGGTCCCGTCTTGTATCCTGGGTGTCATCAAATTCATATACATCTCTGAAGCAAAGAAATAACTTCATTTTAGCGGAGGACACAAGAAACCGCTCTCTCCTATATAAAAGTATTACCACTGCAACATTTTCTCATTTAAGAACCTAAATTTATTTTACTTTTTTACAGCACAATTTATGTGTATAATCCCTTTAGGAGACAGAACACGAAGAACATACCAATGGCAGCCTACAGAAATAATAAAGGAACAAGTATTTATCATATTGCAATCATATGGCTGTTCCAGATAACGTTTATACGTTCCGCAAATAATTACCGAATATTATTTCCGTTTTTAATGTTTCATTTTGATTTTTGTTTTTTAAGCGATGCACTTAGATTAATATTGTTTTTGTTGATCTCTTATTTAAAAATGAATGGCTGGTTATTCCAAACGTTTGTTCAGTTTGATCATCTATAGTAGGACTGTTGGGAGAAGTGGTTTTAGAAAGAGTTTATCGTAATCAGCTCATATTTCTATTTAAAAGAGGTGTCACAAGAGCAGAGAGAGAACAGGACCTAAAATGAAAAATGTTTAGGTCTTAAATGAACAGCAAGTCATTCCATGCAGTTTTATTGACATAAGCATGTATGGCAGGAAGAGAAAAGTTGGGCAAAATATAAAAACATAGCTTAAGTCTCTAACATTTTAAATTGATGCCCCAGACACAGTGAGCTGGATCCAGACTTAAGAAAAAGCTTGAAATTAAGAGAGGAAAGTTACTCCTGGGCTAAACCATGTTGACTGCAGGGGGAGTCAAGGTAATTATTCTTTGCATATAGGGACATATCTTTGAATTGCTTACGGCACACAGGTACTGACCAGCTTTACTATCACACTGTTATTTAGACTTGGGATAGGAAACATCACCTCTCAACTTTAATACGGTTTGCAACAGATTAAATATAACTCCCCTGCAATCAACATGGTTTAGCCCAGGTGTAACCTCTTATTTTCTTAAGTCTGGATCTAGCCCACTGTCATTAAACAGTAGCTATCCTGACATGCTATCCGCAAAATAATTAGCATTTTATCTTACAGATATGTCAGGTTAGCAGCCGATTAATGGCAGTGTTGCTGGGGCATTTTCTTTCCTTTGTTTCTGTATAGACTGCCCCTGCCTTAAATGTACCTGTCTATATTAACCTACAAACTGATTTGAGCAATCAACATCAACTGTAACATTGTTTGGCATTCATCTGGGATCAGCAGCTGGTGGGGTGTTGGTCTACCGAAGCTATTCTGGAAGCTTTAAAAGGGGGGCCAATTCGTGTGTTCCATCTCATGTTAAAACACGTGACACGACAACAGAGGGCACTACTGTTTAGAGTATCCCACCTACAGCAGAAAATCCTTAACAGTAAAAACTTTGAGGTTTAAAGAACGGAAAAATATATTCGTTCAACTACAAACTAAGTGCATAACGCTACCTCGATTGTTTTAGAAAATATAATCAGCCCCTGAATTCAGAAAGAAATTTAGGCCGCAATAAAAAGATTTAAAATAAAATTATTTAGAATTTAAAAAATTTCTTTTAAAGTTTAAATACCGGCTTGAATCAGTTTTCTTAATTAAAAGTTTAATATGAAGGATTACACCGTGAAACGCAACGTAATGCGCAACCGATTTTTTTCTTTTGTTCTATTGCGACAACCTAAGCAAATCCACCGCAAACGGCTATTCCTTAGCATGGTGTGACTTCCGATTAGGTATTTGGTAAGCTTGCGACGAAGTTGCTGGAGAAGAAGCCTTGTTCCAGGGAACCCAAGCTATAGAAGACCAGGAATGGCTCGCAAGTACTTTACCTTTGTGACGGACTGTGTTTGGCTGGAGCCTTTTTCGTGTTTCTTCTTTCTGCCGCCATGTTTATATCTGTAAAGCACAATTAACCCATCTGTTCAATATCTTAAAAAGAGGCCAAAACATTTAGAGAAATAAAAAAAAGAAAAAAAAAGGAAAAAAGAATAAAACAATCAGGGAAAGTCGTTAACGGAACATTTTATTATTTTATTTGTAGTTTTTGTAATATTTGTCCAAATATTCTGTTGAAATTTTTTTTATTTTTAACAGAAATGAAGCGAGATGCTTAGTATGCTGTTAAGGACAACATGATGGTTGCAGCATGTTTTTCACTTCCAAGATAGAAGAATACTTCATATTATATACCAATTCTAAGCTTAGTGACTGGTTTACTACTCTGTATACGATTAGAGAAGTGTCTGAAAAAGAATAGTTATGAGGTCTTTCTTGCTCCTTTAAATCCATGGGGAAGAATAAAGAACATAGCTTAAAATTTTTTTCCATTTTATTTAACCGTAACCGACAATCACATAACATTTTTTTGTCCAACTAGACATTTCTCTGCGAAGTATTAGTCTTTCTGCTACTGAAGATTCGTGTTATATCATAGCCTGCTCCTCTTTTTTTTTTGCATTACGTTCATATGTACGCCACATTCGCAGAATTTTAATATTTACTTTTTTCTTTTAGAAAAAAGAATCGTTCAATTCTCGTCCAAGAATTTTTCCTCTCCTCCCGCCCATAGAAAATTATCCTTCTTGTGATAAACACAAAAATACGTAGATGCTGCGGCAATAAAGAGCTGCATGGTCCAGATGTGTTTGGGGACAAGTAGCCCAGAAATTACTCTTCCCAGGTGTCCCTCAAAGCAAAAGCTGCATTCTCCAGAGATTACGTAACATGTAGCTGTGGCTAGTTTTTAGATTATGCCGTGTTGAAGGTCACGGACAAAACAAATGACACAAAAAAATAAGGTCTTTGCTAACAATTTCGCGTGAAAAAAAATGACAGAAAATATGTTATCCACCAGATAACTTTAAAATATCGCTGCCACTCTTTGGATGAAATCCTTCCAGTCAGGACTTCTGTACAATCTAGATATAAAAGAGGAAAATGAGAGGGCGCTTCGGGTGTATTACCTTTTATTCAAAAGACACATTTAAAAATTTCACACAGTGAGGCATACGGAAGGATATGGAATCACAATAATGATTCAACAAAGCAGAATTACTACTCACACGACTGAGTGCAAAACATGCGGCTTCTCCAGCCGCAGGAAGCTCCGGGACGCTGGAGAAGCCGTGTGTTTTGCACTCAGTCGTGAGAGCCGTAATTCTGCTTTGTTGAATCATTATTGTGATTCCATATCCTTCGGTACGCCTCACTGTGTGAAATTTTTAAATGTGTCTTTTGAATAAAAGGTAATACACCCGAAGCGCCCTCTCATTTTCCTCTTTTATATCTAGATTGTACAGAAGTCCTGACTGGAAGGATTTCATCCAAAGAGTGGCAGCGATATTTTAAAGTTATCTGGTGGATAACATATTTTCTGTCATTTTTTTTCACGCGAAATTGTTAGCAAAGACCTTATTTTTTTGTGTCATTTGTTTTGTCCGTGACCTTCAACACGGCATAATCTAAAAACTAGCCACAGCTACATGTTACGTAATCTCTGGAGAATGCAGCTTTTGCTTTGAGGGACACCTGGGAAGAGTAATTTCTGGGCTACTTGTCCCCAAACACAATATACACACCGTCTAACTTATTTGGTCACTGTTTCTATGAGCCTGAAAGCTAAAAAGCAAAATAAAAAACACATCCCCCTTGCTTCAAAAAAAACTATACAAAAAAACAACAACCTCCAAACAAAACACAAAAAACAGCATGAAAGGGTTTCTAATGAGCAATATGGTTATGTTGCACCCCCCAATCCTCTCAGAGTTGATTATTAAGAAATGAAAATAAATTCATCAAAAATATATTGGAAATTTTAGTCCCTATAGAAGCGTATTAGGTAGCAATCATATTAAAACTGAACCAGTAATTGAAAAGCAACCTCTCACACTCACAAGAACCAGAGCCCATCTGGAAGACACACACACACACACAGAAGTGTGAAACAAAAGTGTATACAAGCCCTCTGTTCTTGAAAGACAAAGGAGAATGCAGCAGTGCTCGACAAATACTGGGGACCTGGCTACTGGAGTGTTTCAAAGGAGAAACCACCAGTTCATGCATGTGATGACCCTTCAGCCGCTTCCTCTCCTTCTCGTCCATTGAAATGACTAGGACAAACGCGCTATGCTGGCAAGCTCCCCTGTGCAGAAGCTATGTTGAGCCCTGGTATATGGCATAATATATATCTTTCTAATGAAGAAAAGTGTCCACAGAAGATGAACTAACTGTGTTAAAGTGTCCTTTTTTATATAGGTCGTGTACCATACAGCAGAAATTATTAGTACTGGCTTTGACAGGAAGAGCCACAAAATAAACATGAAGAACTGGTAAGCTGGTCTTTTGAGAGAACGCGGCCACCATCCAAGGTATTAGATATCCTTTTTCAGCACAGACTCAAACCCACAACACATAAAAAAGGTAAGATATTCCACAGGGCTGTTTATCAACCATGGAGTAAAGCTTGGTACACACTGGAGATTTTTTTTTTTTTTTTAAGTCATGTACATCACATGATAACCGTCAGCTTGCTGCGTCATATTACCGGTGTGTACGCTGCGAAAAAGGAAGTAGAATGGTTAGAAAAATTGTTTTTGCAAACTCCTGATTGTTTAGATCAACAAGGTCAGGTTGGTGTCACAGCCTTCAGTGTAACGATTCCACTTCCTCTTCCTGCATAGGGCCTCCCTTGCGGGCCTGCATAACGTTACAGCACAGGGTTAAGGGAATCCTTTGAAAAAGATCAATCGGCAAAGGAAGTGCGTACGGGAGCCTAACAATGCAGGTTGGGGCTTCAAATAGTGAGAACATATGTTTGCATCATCAGAAACACTTGTAGTGTGTACCCAGCTTTAAACACATAGCAAAACAGAAGAGATGTAATGCAAAAGAAAAAGAAAAAACACACACACGCACACACACAACCTGCTAACAAATACCGTATAAATATAGAAACAGATCACTTGCCTATTATTGCACCACTATATGTTTATGAGTCTGGGGAAAAACAAAAAACTTAATAAAACTACTGCACGCATTTCTTTCTAATAGGGAAAAACTTGTTGTCTACCAAATCAAGTCGTAAAATCTATGAAGAGGTGGAGTCCATTAAGGAGAAATACAACCTAATATTCAAGAAAAAGCAGCAATCTAGTGTGTGCTCTCTCAAAGCAATAGATAGAGGTGTTTTTTGAAACCTTTGTTTTTATTTTCAGAAGCCAACATCAAAATTCCAAGTGTAAACCAGCAGTTTTGGACAAACCCTCAATAGGTGCATAAGATAGAAAGATTCTAGAAGCATATTTATTGCCAACAGGGAACTGGCATCTGCTCTTCTTTATGGAAAATAAAAACAGAAGAGTAAAAATGCAGAAAACATACAACCACCGCAAAAAAATAAAATAAAAACAAAGCGCTCTGAAGGCAAAGTTTTTAATTTCATTAATATCATCATCTGCAAAAGAATCCTTACCTAATCTATAACCTTTACAACGACGACCATTTTCGCCAGCTACAGCAGATTCCGCGTCTTCTTGACATTCATATTGTACGAACCCATAGCCATGGAACAGGGTGAGAGCTGGAAAATTAATAGCAGTTACAGCCAGAAAACAGCAATGTGCTGGTGCGCTAGTCTGAGATGCAGTTAAAAGTAAAGATATCTAAGCATTTGTAGAGATGAGTGAGTAAGGAAACCCAGATCAAAGTTTAATAAGACCCAACTCAGTATTAGGGCAATTTTATTTTCTGCAATTACTACAATACAGGTGATCTTGTGATTGAAACATTAAATCATGACTCAACAAACACCGGTCACCAGGGCAACTAGAAACTGGAACCTGGACAACCGGATTCAAGTGAACTAACAACTGCGCTATTATATGGGTATAATATTCACATAAATCTGTAAATAAAGTGATGGCCAGGTGAAATAATGGTCCTCTTATGTCAGAAGATATTTAAGAAAATGATATGTAGCAATCAAGAGCAGTCTTCAAATTTTCTTAACAGTACAGCCCTTCCAGGAACTTATACCAGTACAAAACTCAAGGAGGCTTGTAAAAATGACATAACATATTAATCTGTATCATTTATTAACACTAATGCTGCATTTTAAAATAGGAAATGTTCTACATCTGATAAAAGTATAACATTTATTCTAAAACAAGATTACACAAAAATAAGTGAAAGCAGTTATTCTGGTAAGTAGCTATAGAGTGTAAGAAACAGTACTAACCACTAATCTTTCCATATTTGGAAAATATTTCTTCCACATCTTCACTACTGATGTTTCTTGTGGGTAAATTCCCGACAAAAATTCTGCAGTCTAAATCGCTGGGATCATTGCTGTCTGTTCGATTCTTGATGTTTCTTCGCCGAGACATGGTTGTCAAATCCCACGGAAACTTCGCAAAAGAAAAAAAATGGCCATGCATATAATTCTGAAAACAGGATACAGCTAACACAATACAAGAGCTTTCCAAAATGCGCATTCAGTAATTTAGTCATGGTACGTCCTCAGTTCAAAAACATGTTTTTTTGTGGAGTGTGTTGTGGTTTGTTTACATGTTAAGCTTTGTCAATTGGAAAGGTCCTGAGCTAGAATAGAACTGGTTTACAAAGCTCCACATGGACTATAGGAAAGAGTCCCTGTAACATAGTTTATTGGTTACTATTGACCAATCACTAAGGACTGATCACTAAAGAAATTATTTAGTCAGGAAGTCATTAAAGTCTTTCAGAAAAGAATGTAAAGATAAAATAGTTTACAGTCTGGGTTTGCTTCCTTAGCAATCTCTTACAGTAGAATAATCATCATTAAAATACAAAAAAGTCTTGATATATATCAATTTATTGGTGTACTGTAAATTGTTTAAATCTGCGTATCATCAAGTACAGAAAAAGTTTTAGTTTTACATAATAACAGGACCACAAGATGCCAAGACTTGCTCCCTGCATAAGCAGAACAAAAAATTGGACAGAATCAAATGTGTGTTCAGTGGATCTCTATTCTGATCACATAACAGTAGGGTTGTCTTGTATTTTTAAAATTCACTAGGTCAAATACAAGACAGACTTAAAAGTATTTACCAAAATTATACAATCAACCAAAGAACCCAAAAAGCCATGCACCCAATTGAATTATCTGGTGAACATTCATCTATAGTGGTTATATTCGCAAGACAATTAAATAAAAAATTGTTAACTTGTGTTTTCAGTCAGGGGATAGAAATTAAGTCTAAATCTACCGGAAAACATTATAACACCACAAAGCAGTTTTTATACGGATCTATGTACTTTGGGCCATTTTCTATTTTAAAACTCAATCATAGAGACTTGTTGTGCCCCAAAATTGGCTGGAACAAATTATCCGTTTAGCCCTTGGGCTAAAAAACTGGCTGGGCCAATGGGCCTGGTTTTGCACAAAGGACGATTAACAACTACTAAAGAAAAAGTAGGAATTGCAGGATATAAGCACTAGAAGAAACAAATCACGATTTCTGCAAATTTGAGGACGCAAATAAGAAAGTTGGTCTATGCAGCTTTACAATTTTATAACTGGGAACCGGATATAGACTTCCATTATAAATGCACACAAACTGCAATTATCAGATGTGTTTGATATGCAATCACAGATTGATGCATCCAGACATCCATGTGAGTGTTCTGCTAACCAGTCTCCTCTAGGCAACAGAATTATGATATTCATAGCTCATCTTACATATGCATGAGAACTGTACTTTGGAAGCCTGGATGGGCAAGCAATCCATTGCACATTTATGCAGCTTATTGTAATATCAAGTCACGCCCACTTGTGAGCGCTAACCAGCCCCCCGTGTTAAGAGTCATATATTGAAGACTGGATAAAGTTGACTGTGTTGTGATTGGTCAGCAAGGATGTGTGTGCAACCCTACCCATATAAAGCATATAAACCAGGGAAAATAAGCCAGAAGTCTGGACTTGTTCTTCAGTGATTAGCTGGGAAACATGAAAGGATTCATTAGTGACTATCCAAAGGAAAAAAAAACAATCAAAGAAAGGCATTATTAGGGGAAAGCAATTTGTTCTAGAGAGATTTCATAACAATTACACATGGCATTCACTGCATCCCACAGAGTTGCTGGAAAATAGCCCCAGTGCCATATCATAGTGTACTCAGCACTTTCTGCAATTACAGCAACTCTAAAATTAATTAAACCTTCATCTATGTGAAGCATCTGAAATCTGGAGTTCTGCCCACAAAGACACCTAGATACGTATATAACATCTTTTGTCATACAATTTGTGAAAATACAACACCAAGGTCATTCATAACACATTGCCCATTAAGCTTTTAGTGTTTTGCTTCTGAAAGGGTGACTAAAGATTTGGGATACTGACCCTACTTTCTACAGAACGTTCTTACCTTTTAATGCTTCATATCTATGTTACATGCTGCCGCCGTAATCGGCGGGCAGGCATGTCTGATACTCACCACGCTCAGCTGGCCTCTGCTGTCACTGCTGCGGGAGCAGGCGAGCGGGCAAGTCCGACGCCCGCTTCCTCTGCTTACTAGTACTGCACCTCCGGGCGGCCGCGCGCGGCGTTTTGTTCACTGGACGCTGACATGTTTCTTTGACAGCGTTCCTAGGTACCATGGCAACCTCCCGCTCTCCAATCACCTTGAGAGGCGGAGGTTGCCATGGTCACTGCTTTCCCTGCACAGCTTCCTGGCGCGCTCTGCTTCCTCGTTCATTGGCTGATGTCATCTTTAAAAGCCTGGCAGATTCCCCCCACACACTGCCGGTTATAAAGTCTGTCCTCAGCCACTATAGCCTGCTCATCTCTTGTTTGTATGCCTAGTGCCCTGTGCCTAGTGAACTCTGAGTGCCCCAGCCTGTCCTTGCCTAGTACCTCAATAGTTAACCCTCTTGTTACCAGGTCCTGCGTTTCTCCCACCTGCTTGTCTTACCCAGCTCGTTGGTTACCTGATCTCTCCCGTGTGATTGTTTTTGTTTACCCCCTCGGGGGTAACCTCTGTTTGTTTGAGTGAGTGTCAGTCCCTGTTCGTCCCGTTCGTCACTTCAGTCCAGTCGCGGGATCCCCCTCAGTCCGCTGTCTTGTGTCCTTGTGTTCTCTGTAGTTTGTTTCCCG
>WWET01000476.1:247870-267326 GCA_011038615.1 Limnodynastes dumerilii
CTCTCTCACTTTTTTTTCGCATTTGCCCTGGGGGCAGGGGAGGGGTTTCTTGGGAGGGAGGGAGAGAGGGAGTGCTGTGAGGGGAGGGGGGTGCTTATGGGATGGGGGGCTCATATACAAATCTTGCACCCCTGGCGCTGAGGCAGCGGTTTGTACTGCCACAGCTTCTACCACTTTGCTATGTTTTGATTGGATTTTATTGATTAACCATTTTCAGTCTCAAAACTGTGGCATTCCACTGCTATTCTGGCATTAAAAACCAAAATTATTATTTATTTTAACAGTAGAAATGTCTTTAAAACAGTTCAATAATCATACATTTTCATATTTTTAACGTGTAGATCAGTGTTTTTATTACAAATAGGGAAATTTCCCCATTGAAAATGACCTGCGACTTTGATTTACACATCCCTTGACATGGTATCTTACACAGCTACTGCGCCTATTTAAATATTATGGGACTCCCTGCTCCACTAGGGCAGAGCAGAAAGATACGGACCCAGGCGGATGGGCAGCAGTGCGCCCATCTTTCTGTGCCTGCTCTCGATCTGAGCATGCGCAGTGCGATACCCGCTGCTCTTCCATATGAAAAGCTGACAGATTTGCAGCACTGGATCAACCCCCCATGTAGCCTCTTAATCCCGAGCAGTCACCTGTTAAAATTGGCTTTGCACACTTCTGGCTTCAGTAAGTGATTCTTTGGCAAAGTGAAGGCACCTGAAAGGAGTGCAGGAGCAGAGGGAAATGTAAAAGGTTAATTATCCACAGTAACCAGGGGCCTGATCCAGAGCAACGACCGCAAGCGAGCGTACGACGAGCGTATGCGAAAATTCGGCAAAAAATTCGCAACGCGCATGCCCAGTATGACAGCTTCCGGTCGCCACAGCGCAATGAGCGAATAGCGGGCGTATTGTGAGCGTATTTTTCGCTCGCGGGGCGTACTCCATTCAGTTATATACCCAGTTATATCTAGATCCATAGTGCCTCATACCACAGTACATTTTATACCTTTCTCCATTCAGTTATATACCCAGTTATATCCACACAATGAAGCTGATCTAGAATTGTTGTTGTTTTTTTCAAGTTCAACCTTAGTATTAAAACACTCCTTTAAATTCTTTCATACATTTTTGCGTTTCATATTTTTAACGTGTAGATCAGTGTTTTTATTACAAATAGGGAAATTTCCCCATTGAAAATGACCGGCGACATTGATTTACACATCCCTTGACATGGTATCTTACACAGCTACTGCGCCTATTTAAATATTATGGGACTCCCTGCTCCACTAGGGCAGAGCAGAAAGATGCAGACCCAGGCGGATTGGCAGCAGTGCGCCCATCTTTCTGTGCCTGCTCTCGATCTGAGCATGCTCAGTGTGAATACCCGCTGCTCTTCCATATGAAAAGCTGACAGATTTGCAGCACTGGATCAACCCCCCATGTAGCCTCTTAATCCTGAGCAGTCACCTGTTAAAATTGGCTTTGCACACTTCTGGCTTCAGTAAGTGATTCTTTGGCAAAGTGAAGGCACCTGAAAGGAGTGCAGGAGCAGAGGGAAATGTAAAAGGTTAATTATCCACAGCAACCAGGAGCGGATTTGTAAGAGGCGTTACAGTGAAGATTCCCTATAGGCCGATGCCTAAGGAGACAGCCCATAAATAAAGAAAGAAAACAATGAGGAGCAGGTGCCGCAGCTGCTTAGGTAACGGCTGTCGTTTGCAAAGTTCAGATTTGGTTTATTATTTTTAATGTAGTCTATCTGTGCTCAAAAATATCTAGGGTCTAATTAAATGTGAGATGATTAGAAAATAACTAACCAACCTATTATAATGGGCACTGGACATTATAACAGTCAGTAAAAGTGCACTAATCCTAACTGTATTGTATACAGGTCATCAAGAAGTCCTCTTCTGTTAGATTAGCCTTACCTAGCACCAGTATGGCTTTGGACAGCTATGCTAATCCCGCCTACTTTCTTAGTGACCCTGCCTACATTTGATTTGGTCCCACCTACATGTGGCAATTTATAGAATTTATTTCAGGGGACACTTTCATTTCCTAATCCGCCCCTGACAGCAACAGACATTTGAATTACAAAGGTTAGGAAAAACCCAGAAAAAGAAATTCAAAGTGGTTCACAAAAAAAAAAGGAATCAAGTATAGTGAAAGTCAAATCTTTGCAAGGAATGAGAACAAAGAACCTAGGAAAAGTGTGGGAAAATGTGAATGCGGATTTACGCAACTATGCGAGTGCATTGAAGTGCACGTGCATACTTTCGCTGGCTTTTCTAACATTTGATATTACTCTTTGATAAACACACTTTCCTACATATTTTCACATAGGACTTGTTTATGTTTAATGTCTGTATGTGTTCCTATTTATTAAAACTGTGCTATATATTCGCAGAAGCTTCTTTAGGCTAATAACCGCCAATCAACGTATGATTGTTTTATTTATACAAAAACAAAAAGGAAAGGCCAATATGAAATAAAGTAAATTAAAGAAAAGTGTGTCTTATATTCAGGCCCGGGTTGTTTGTGGCGCAAAAACACCTTGTATACACAGACAGAGTCAAAGTAAACTGTTAACCATTAAAAATATATCATTTTAATTGCATTTATAATTAAAAGAATTTGCCATATTTGTTGTACGTTGAAAGCATATATAAGACAAAGACAGAAAACATTCCTGTATATTCAAAATAAGCTGATAATAGTACAAAGTATCAAGGTTAGTAGTAATACAAATAATCACTTGTTGCAAAGAAGACTGCCTCTAAACTAATGTGTTACAGATGCAGACTTTCCCTGAGACAAAGATCTAGTAGCCTCACGGCCACGCTTCACCCTTCTGGGCAGTAAGCTGGCCCTACACTATCTAAATGTGCAGCACCTGGTGTAAAATAAATAGAATTTAAAAAACAGATATACAGCAAGAAAAACAAAAAACATCAAACAAAAAGAAAAAGGAACAGCAGCAAAAGAATATATGATCTTAAGAGAAATTGTGATAAAGAAATATACGTATAATAATGCTCGTAAGACATCAAACAGGGTATTAGCATTATTCAATTGTTGTCTATTTATTTATATCCATTTCATATGTGGTAAAGACTGAAGAGGCCAGTTACACATCTGTAGTCCAAATATAATGAAAAGAATCGTATCATCGATATCAGATCAAGAAATGCACATTATTTTTAGTGTATTGGGGGGAATCCCTATATTAGAGGTGAAAAACCATCTGATTGATACATAGTAGGACAAATAAATTAAATGTATAAAGAAATGGAAACAATAAGCAGATATACACAAAATATCAAAAGATAATACAGTAATCGCCCAGGATTGAGGATATTGAGACTAACTCATAAAAAGGGAATGTAGGATAAATTTTAATTCAATCCATTGGGGGATATACTGTTAAGGAGGTAAATCCACCGTGCCTCTTTTTGTAGGAGGACCTGATCAGTGTCACCGCCTCGAAGAGACGGAGTGATTTTTTCCAACACAAATGCCTGTAGGGTACCAGGATTAGAATTATGTGTTTGATAAAAATGCCTAGCGATTGGAGTCAATTGTTTACACTTTACTTTGTCTGCAATGCTATTTTTAATAGATCTTACAACGGCCAAGTTTCTATTAGTTGAACATCCCAGGGTGGCTTCCCTTTACCTCCTGCATAAGGTACACAAAAGACCAGATCGGCCTCCTGGACGGCCTATCGTATCTGGCAATAACTCACTCACTGAGCGAGCTAGCCAGTATGTTGACACTTTTCTATGACCCTTTGTATCCGCATTGCCCTCCTATATAAGGGACACGTCAGATTTCCTCACTCGTATACATGACGTCAGTGTTGAGCCCAACATCTGGTTAGTAACACTTGACGTCGAGGCTTTATATACCAGCATTGGACATCAGGACGGTATTGGTGCAGTTAATCACTTTCTAAGTACCACTGCCCCTGACCCACATCATGATTTCTTACTTCAATTACTTCGTTTTGTACTAACTAAAAATTATTTCCTATTCAATGGTTCTTTTTATTTGCAGCAACGCGGGACGGCGATGGGCACAGCTTGTGCCCCGTCGTTCGCAAATTTATTCATGGGCTGGTGGGAACACTTCTTTGTCTTTGCGGAGCCACACGAGCCATGGACTTCCCATGTGCTCGTGTGGCTGCGCTACATAGATGACATTTTTATGCTTTGGCAGGGAGATCATGCCACCCTAGATGCTTTCATTGACATCTTAAATTCTAATGATGTCAACGTAAAATTGACCAAGACATGCAGCCAAGAAAGGGTGGATTTCTTAGATGTCTCTGTGTACATCGATGATTCCCGCCGCCTCTGCACAGATCTATTTCGGAAACCCACAGCCACCAATACCATCTTACATAATTCCAGTGCTCACCATCTCAATGTAATAAAAAATATCCCTAAGGGCGAATATCTGCGTTTGCGGAGAAATTGCTCAAATACAGAGCAATTTAGACTCAGGGCTGACGAGCTAAAATTACGACTTCTGGATCGTGGATATCCTCAAAAAGTTCTAAGGCCTTTAACAATGCCCTCAGAACAGAGAGGGAGTCTCTTCTTTTTAGGAAAAAACAAGCTCCAAAACCTAATAAAATTCGGTTTATTACGAATTACTGTGAGCAAGCTCATGAGATACAGGATATTGTAAACAAATACCTTCCAGTTTTGAAATCAGATGTTTCTTTAAATTCTGCCTTTGATGCCTTTGTCCCTATGTGTTGGAGACGAGCCAAGAATTTACAAGATCTCCTGGTAGATAGCTATTTTGTAACAAAAAACAAACCTACTGAGAAATACTTTGGCACTTTCCCCTGTGGTGGCTGCAATACTTGCATATATATATATATACACAAAATGCTGGAAATCAAAGATCGTTTCAAATGGATCCATAAATTATGCTTTTATGCAAATTGCAACACAAAAAACGTCATTTATTGTCTCACATGTTCTTGTCAATTATTATATGTCGGCAAGACAAAACGATCTTTCAAAATCAGACTTGCCGAGCATGTAAGATCTATCAAAAACAGCATTGCGGACAAAGCAAAGTGCAAACATTTGACTCCAATTGCCAGACATTTCTACCTAACACACAATTCTAATCCTGGCACCTTACAGGCTTTTGTGTTGGAAAAAATCACCCCTTCTCTTCGGGGTGGTGATATTGATCAGGTCCTCCTACAAAAAGAGGCACGGTGGATTTACCTCCTGAATAGTATATCCCCTAATGGATTAAATGAAAATGTATCCTATATTCCTTTTTTATGAGTTTATAATGTTTTGGGCTAGCATTGTATTACTTTTAGATAGATCTTTGATATATTGTGGTGCATATTTTCTTGTATACATTTGATCTATGCCCCATATTGTGTCACTTAAAATGTCTGTTTATTCCTTATTTAGGGATTCTATTCAATATACTAAATAAAAATAAAAATGGTGTAAGGTAAAATAGTAAAAAATAGATGGTATCCCATGACCTGTTATCAATTAGATCTTCTCTCCTTTATACTCTGTTTAGAGATATACAATCTGACCTTTTTTGAGTATATATGAACAAGTATATCAATACTACAGACCGCCAGTTAAATACCGCTAATACCCTGTTTTGATGTCTCATTTAGCTCTATTAAAAATAGCATATATTTCTCTGCTGCTCTTTGTGTGTCTGTTTTTATTTTTATTTTTGTGATTGTTTATATTATTGTTTTTCTTTTCTTTTCTTTTATTTCGTTTTATTTATTTGAATATGATATATTCTGTATTCCTTTTTGGTGCGTTATTCTGTGTTTTTTGCTATATATCTGCTTTTTAAATTCTACTTTTTTACTTCAGGTGAGGCACATTGATTGCTCTAGCCGCGCGGAGAAAGCCTGCTCTGCCCTGATTGGTCCAGTACCTATGTAAAAGCCCTCACCGCTGGACAGAAAAAACTACCTTGAAAAAGCCTCCACCGAGGCGAAACACGTGTCGGTCAGTCGTTTTGGGATCTTTCCGTGGTGCACCGGAGGTCCCGCTCCCGTATACTCATATGCTGCTGTGCAGGTGATGCTAAGTTTTCCTGTTCTTTTTGTTGCTTTTTTTCTGTATTCTCGTCTGCCTGTTTGATTAAGATAGATAGTGTAGGGCCAGCTTACTGCCCGGAAGGGTGTAGCGTGGCCGTGAGGCTACTAGATCTTTGTCTCAGGGAAAGTCTGCATCTGTAACTCATTAGTTTAGAGGCAGTCTTCTTTGCAACAAGTGGTTATTTGTATTACTACTAACCTTGATACTTTGTACTATTATCAGCATAGTTTGAATATACAGGAATGTTTTCTGTCTTTGTCTTATATTTGTTTTCAATGTACAACGAATATGGCAAATTCTTTTAATTATAAATGCAATTAAAATGATATATTTTTAATGGTTAACAGTTTACTTTGACTCTGTCTGTGTATACAAGGTGTTTTTGCGCCACAAACAACCCGGGCCTGAACATAAGACATAGTTCTCTTAAATTTACTTTATTTCATATTGGCCTTTCCTTTTTGTTTTTGTATGTTTGATACTTTGGGTTGTAAACACGGCAGCACCCTTGTTAGTGTCTGACTATCTTATCACGTATTTATCTATGAGTGCGGTCTCTTTTGTTATTTGTTGTTTTAATTATATGATGTTTAGACTTGTAATGTAGAAAATGATATTGTATTAGACATGCTATTTTACGCTAAAAGATCGCATACAGCTATCGCAAGTTATAGGCATTAATAAGTTATTATGTGAAATGTATTTGTCTGTGATTATGCTGATGTACCTCCGGGATAAGAACAATGAAAGACCCCAAGACCAATGACGAACTAGGAATCCAGGATAGTCATGAGATCTCCCCAATCAACGTGCGTTCGGATACCCCTTTGATCAGGACTTTTAAAAAGGACTCTGAGTGTTAGATCTTTCAGACCGGCACCACTTTTGTGAGTTGTGGACCGCAGCTATGACTCGATTAGTAATTTCAGGTATCATTGCGAATAATTACGATCTGCCGCACTGTACTTTGGGGGTACACTGACTCAACAATTTGGGGGCTTGTGAGCGGAGTGTGTTTATCCTATTGCTGCCACACGCTAAGACTTTTTATTTTCCTCGTAGTGTTCATGAATTGGATGCTGTAAACTATGGTACTTTGCAATAAGTTGTTGGATTCATTTAGGTTAGGGGTGAGGAAACTGTTGTAGGGATTCCCTCTGCTTAACGGGGTAATAGTCGTGTTTTTGTGTTGCCTCCCTTTGCGTTGAGAAGGTTGAGGGTCCTGGGCCTTATTAGCATTGGTTTGTGAGCTGGTGTGAAGGGGTTCGTGCTCTGCCGACGGGCTATTGACAAATCTGAAGAAGGGTATTAGTGATTTTCACAGTGAGAAAAGATAACGCTGTTTTTGATGCGCTCTGATAGCGGATATTGGCGCTGAGTTGTACGCTGTGTTGTTGGACATTTTGGTGAATTGTTTCTCTTGCGTAAGTACATGTACGCTTGTGTGGTACTACCCATCAATAGAGTTTAGATGGTTTTACTATGGGTATCAGATTATCTCGAGATGGGGCCATCAGAGGGTCTATCGGGGACATGGCAAGTGGACCATGTGCCGAAGTAAGACCAGATATGTCGCTGAGGTTGGCTTTGTTTATTATGGATAGGAAATATGGTGTGGTTGCAACGAAGTATTGCAAAGACTGGGCTAGATTGACCAGTTCATGTGAGAGAAGATTTCCAAGTATCATTCTAAATAATGTGAGTGTCCAAATTTGTAAAGTTAAATCACATAAGAAGCGGGAAAAATACATAAAATGTCTGGTATTGTGGCAGGCTAAACTAGGCTAAAGAATGGCACAAAAAAGTCCCGAGCGCATCTCCGACGCGCACATCCGCAAGTACAAACACATTGCCTGTTCATGCAAATTCTGCACACGTGATACTAACGCAAGCACCCCCCCCCTCCTCCCCACATGGGTGGGGGTAAGGATGATTCACGTTTTGATATTGTTTGTCCGGATAATACTAACTTTTCATCCCATGGTAATTTTACTGCTAAAAATGTTGTAACTAGACTGCATCCTGTGTTAGATGAGGAATTAGTTAAAGGAAACATTGAGGCTTGTGATAGAGAAGATGACCCTTCATTAATATCTGCTCTCACACACATAATACAGTTGCACGCTAACCGCAATAGGCCAGGTGCAGGGACACACGCAGCCACAGCTGCACTACAAGTCCCAGCAATACCTCCCACAGCCTCACTTAAAGTTGCATAAAGAATGTAACACAGGACATAACAGTGGCGCTCTCAAATGTTGGCTATTAATTTATATAGGATATAAACACTACCATAAACTAGCGATCGTGTCCAATAGTCCCAAATAAACTCTCCCCTTTACCTAATTATGTTTTTCTCTTTTTTCTTAACGACGGGTTGATCTTCTTCAACTTCAGTACTTCTTCTTAATAGATTATTCCTTTCCCATATAGGATCCACCTCCAAAAATGTGAAAGAAAAAGAAAAAAATGGTGCAGTGTGTTCTTATAGTTTCCCACCGCCCAATCCTCTTCCTTACTCACAATGGGCCTGATCCAGAACAACGCACGCTTGCGAGCTAACGCTGATCGTAAGCGTAAAATCGGCAGAAAAAACGCACTCTGCATGCGCCTAGTGACAACTTCCGGTAGTAAAACACTGATTTTCGTAGCGGCGATTCGGGCGTCCGTACACTTTGCGTTTTTACCGACGAAGGGGCGTGTTTATATTACGAAGTTAGTACGGACGCTGGAGTTAAGGAATGTAGGCGGGGGGGGGGGAGCCAATTGTACATTATGGGCGTGCTAAGCGTCGTTCATACGCAATGAACGAACGGACGGCCGCGGGAACGAACACAAAAGTTAGGGTACGGTTTGCCGAGCGTATGGAAGCTAAACTAGGTAGGAGCAAGGGGAGTGCCTATTGCTGTGCATCAGTGGTACGTTCGGCGATAATACGCTAAGCACAACAGCGTAGGTCTGGATCAGGCCCAATATCCTTCTCTTGTGTTATTGCTTATATCAGGGTTTTTTTTCCTCCTCTCCTCCACATCAGATGTAAGTCACCGGCATCATAAACGTTAATAAGAGATAAAACAAGAGATGGTATAGTACGTCCTTACAAAGTGTTAGTCATACACTTCATATAACTCCTAATTTGTCTCTCTTGTTGTGATTGCATGTAATAAATGCTGTTCCCTCCTTATGTCCAGCTCCCCCTCTCCTCGCCAGCCGCCAGCAGAGTTCAAGGGAGAGAATACAGGACAAGAAAAAGGACCTTCATGCAGCCTATTTACAACGAGATCTCCTGCAATCTCCTACTTAGTGCCGCTCACCTTTTCCATATTTTGAGACCATGCATTCAATTTAACGCGTTTCAACTTAATAGTCTTTCTCAAGGTTTGTAGGGTGGCAGCAGGTGTGGGTTTAAATAGAATACATCTTTTCTTTCTCCTATTATAAAATATCCACTAAAAACTTTTAATAAACAATCATTAAAACAAATCATATATATAACTTTTAAACGATTTTTCCGTTTCTGTGTTGTCCTAAACCTGATATTTCTATTAATTCATCAAATCTATTACAACCTTCCATTCATAGACTCTTCTTTCTTACATCATGTTACATTGCAAATTTCATTAGATAAAGACACTCTTATTTAGGAGGGATACATCGTAGGAAGGAGTGGAAAAACAGCATTTATTACATGCAATCACAACAAGAGAGACAAATTGTGAGTTATATGAACTGTACGACTAACACTTTGTAAGGATGTACTATACCATCTTTTGTTTTATCTCTCATTCCCGTTTATGATGCCGGTGAGGAGGAGTGGAGGAAAAGAACCCCTGATATAAGCAATAACACAAGAGAAGGATATTGGGCCTGATCCAGACCTACACTAGCTGGCGTTAAGACGCCAGCCAGCAGCGTAAGATCAGCTTAAAAGCAGATGTTTCCCAGCGTAGCTAAGGCAATGGCCGATCGTGGATCGGTCGTCTGTAGCAGCGCCTTAGTAACACTGGAGGGGGTGTCCCCCAGCGTTACTACATTCAGGTTAGTGTAGGTGGGCGGGGGGAGGTAGTTTAATGAGGGAGGGGTTTGTGGCCAAACGCTCCTGTGCGAGTGTATTTTCCCTTGCTTAGAAGATCCTAAATCTAAATATACGCACCTAAGTAGCGATAAAATCACATCTCTGAATCAGGCCCATAGACTTCTTTCTTACATCATGTTACATTGCAAATTTCATTAGATAAAGACACTCTTATTTAGGAGGATACATCATAGGAAGGAGTGGAAAAACAGCATTTATTACATGCAATCACAACAAGAGAGACAAATTGTGAGTTATATGAAGTGTACGACTAACACTTTGTAAGGATGTACTATACCATCTTTTGTTTTATCTCTTATTCCCGTTTATGATGCCGGCGAGGAGGAGTGGAGGAAAAGAACCTCTGATATAAGCAATAACACAAGAGAAGGATATTGGGCCTGTTCCAGACCTACACTAGCTGGCGTTAAGACGCCAGCCAGCAGTGTAAGATCGGCTTAAAAGCAGATGTTTCCCAGCGTAGCTAAGGCAATGGCCGATCGTGGATCGGGCGTCCGTAGCAGCGCCGTAGTAACGCTGGAGGGGGTGTCCCCCAGCGTTTCTACATTCAGGTAAGTGTAGGTGAGCGGGGGGAGGTAGTTTAATAAGGGAGGGGTTTGCGGCCAAACGCTCCTGTGCGAGCGTATTTTCCCTTGCTTAGGCCAGCTGAAGTTAGGGTAGCCTTTAGCCGGCGTAAGCGAGGGAAAATACTCTCGCACAGGGGGAGTGTCGGGGAGAGTGCACGCGATATGCTGTGCTTTACTAAGCACAGCGCATCGGCGTAGGTCTTCATCAGGCCCATTGTGAGTAAGGAAGAGGAGTGGGCTGTGGGAAACTATAAGAACACTATTGGACACAATCGCTGATATAGGGTAGTGTTTATATCCTATATAAATTCATTGCCACTGTTATGTCTTGTGTTACATTCTTTATGCTGTTGTAATACTGAGTTTCTTAGTATATTTGGGGGTGGAGTGAACACCCCACGCACAGTGACACAGTAGCAGCTTATACTATTAATGTGCTAGAAGCGCCACTATACCCTTTATTTATATCATTTAAAGTTGCAGCCGCATCCACTTTATTGCCAGATGCTATCGCATCTTTACCCATAAGTATGCACGCTTCACCCGCAGTTGTGGCAGTAGCGCCACCTGCCCACTTATCTACTAGTGAACACACACAATCTACAAACGTATTTGTAGATAACTCACCAGCACATCTGACTAGGTCAATTACAAATAGAAATCCTGTTTGTGTAGACACTACCGGTAAACATAGGAATTGCTTAGGATGTGAAGGGTTGTTCCCAGTGCGTACACTCAGTGTGCCTACTGGGAATGCAAATGATGAAGGGGTTGTACCTGTACAAACTGTTACAATGTACACTCCATGGTCAAGGTCAGAATTGCGTAACATGATAGCAGAATTCCCTAACCCTACTAAGGATTTGGCCAAGTGCCAGAAATATATTAGGGATTTGGGAAATGCGCATGAGGCCACAAACAAAGATTGGTGTGTATTGCTTAGATCTTGCCTTCCTTCTAGTACTGACCTTACAGACTTCTTTAGAGTCTGCCATTTATAAGAAGACAAGCCTCTAACTGATGCAGACAATCAGACCAACATCAATAATCAATAATATTTGTAAACAGTTAGGTGTAAAATTTCCTGTACGTGTAGAGTGAAAAGGCTTTTTTACAATCAAACAAAAAGATAATGAGGGTGTAGACGATATTATCCAAAGGGCTCTTGTGGAAGTGATAAAATATACAGGTATAGAAGATATTAAAATTAATGCGCATCAAAGGGAATTGGCAGTCTCAGTTTTGATGACTGGATTTCTGGAAACTGTAAGGCAAAGGATCCAGATATCAGAACCAGAATAGCAGGATCTAGATGTGGTAAAACTAAGATCGTTAGCAGTATCCCATGAAAGAAATGTAGTAAAAAAGAAGGAGAAACAGTCTGAAAAACTAATGACATTAAGCATACAAGCCCTACAACCACAGACACACACACATCCAGACATAACATATAATGATATGACTTATCCAAGGAGAAAATATATTGTCAAATGTTTCAGGTGTGGGCAAGCTGGGCACAAGGCACTAGAATGTATGAGTGGAAGAAAGCACCCAGGGTATAACAATGGCCATTGGAGAGCACAATAGGGGCCCTATAGAACCAGGGAAGAAGGTGGTAAGAGGTTTGATGACAGGAAAGTGAATCATGCTATCTCTCATGCCAGGAGGGATCAGGGAGCTGGTCCCCAAAACCAATGAGGATCAGGTCATACCTGTGATCTCATGCAGATAGGATTGATTAGCGGCCCAAATGAAGAGCCTAATGTAGAGGTAAAAATTGCAGGCATTAATTAAACCTTTCTTGTGGACACAGGGGCGGCCAAATCTGTATTAACTTCTCCTCTTGATTTACCCTTAGCCAGGAAAACCATATGCGCAGTGGGAGTCTCAGGGGAGGTGCAAAAGTATCCTCTAACGACAGCTGCAGAAGTCACTATTGGTCCTTTGCACACTAAACATTCTTTTCTCCTTGCAGCATCAGCTCCTACCACCTACTCGGACAGGACCTGCTGTGTAAGATGGGTTGTGTTATTTATTGTATTCCTGATGGTGTATTCTTGGATATTCCAGTGTCCCATACACAGGAAGTTCAGGACATGTTAGAGGCTCCTCCTAAGTTAATGGTTATTTTACCTGGTAAAATACAGTTCCCAACACAGGAAGAGGAAATGTTGTCAAAGTTACCAGGTCCCCTGTGGACCAAGCATGGGCAGGACACTGGATTAATGGCTAATGTATCACCAGTCATGGTAACACTAAAAAGTGTTAGGCAAACCTGAGGTAGAAATAGGTGTACTTCCTGTCATGGACAATTGTTACAACAAGGGATCTTTATTCGCACCTCTAGTGTAGCTAATAGTCCCATATTCCCAGTAAAGAAGGCTGGGGGGAGGGGTTATAGACTTGTGCAAGATTTGAGGGGTGTTAATAAGGTTGTAGAGAGTCAGTTCCCTGTAGTGCCAAATCCAGCTGTCATATTAATGCAAATTCCTGTGACCTCTACTCATTTTACTGTTATTGATCTGTGTTCTGCATTCTTTTCTATTCCCCTACACCCTGATTGCCAGTACCTTTTTGCATTTTCATTCAGAGGGGTACAGTATACATGGGCACGGTTACCCCAAGGTTTCATTGACAGCCCCAGCATCTTTTCTCAGGCTTTACATGATTGTTTGCAATCTTTTCAACCCAGTAATGGGTTGGTTTTGATACAGTATGTGGATGATTTGTTGTAATGTTTTGAATCTTTTGAGGCATCATTGTGTGATACTAAGGAATTGTTGTTTCATCTTGCACAAACAGTACACAAGGTATCTAAGGAAAAGTTGCAGCCATGTCAAGCCAAAGTCAAGTACTTGGGACACTGCCTCACCAAAGCTTTACGACATTTGACAGAAGACAGACAGAGGACAGTATTAAAGCAATACAAGAAATGACACTAGCGCAGGACCAACAGCAAGTTCGTTTATTCATAGGGGCATGTGGATACTGTAGGAATTTGATTCCTGGGTTCTCCATTTTAGCATTGTCTTTACAGGAGCTGATCTCAGCTTCTAAGCCTGACCGTGTAATACACACAGAAGAGTCAGAGCAAGCCTTTAGAAATCTAAAGGAAGGTTTAATGTCAGCTCCAGCCCTTGGAATCCCTGGCTATACTAAACCTTTTGACCTATATTGCACAGAAGCTATTGGATGTGTGGCAGGAGTCTTTACACAGAAACAAAGAGATGTTAACAGGCCAGTGATGTACTACAGTGCCCAGCTGGACACTGTAGCTAAGTAACTCCCGACGTGCCTCAGAGCCGTGGCGGCTGATGCTCTTATGGTCAGTAATAGTGAAGATGTAGTATTAGGCCATGATTTGACTGTCCATGTACCACATGCTGTATCTGCCCTGTTGAATTCTGCTCAGACTAGACACGTTTACAATATGGGAACTAGCGCTTATGGCACCTGCTAACATCACGATTAAAAGGTGTAATACGCTAAATCCAGCTTCGTATTTACCGTATGTGCCTCATGATGCACAAAGGGTGGACAGGACTCTGGAAACGACTGAATTTAGCTGACAAACAGAGACTCATGACTATATGGACTATCTAAATCAAACCTTTACTGCAAGACCCGACATACGTTACACACAGATGGTGCAGATGTGATCTTTTATCTTTGGACGAAAGTTGCCATAGACAGACTGACATAGGTGAATTATGTACTGGTTATGCTGTGGTAGGCGACGAATGTATAGTAGAATCTGAACCCCTAGGACCACGTCACTCAGAACAGGTAGCAGAACTTGTGGCTTTGAGAAGGGCATGTGAATTGGCAGAAGGAAAAATTGCCAATTTTTACACAGATTTGAGGTATGCTTTCAGAGTAATACATGATTTTGGAGCCCTGTGGAGACTCATGACAGCAGCTGGGACACCTGTTGCACATTACAGACACATAAAGAGACTGTTAGAAGCCATACAACTGCCAACACAGGTTGCAGTTATCAAATGCAAAGCACACACATACAAGACTGACATGGTATCACTGGGTAACCAAAGGGCTGACGAGGCTGCAAAGAGAGCAGCTGCATTAGCACCATTGAAAAATTCATTGGAAAATTTTGACAAATTGATGGTATTTGAATCTTTATCCATGCAAAGATTAATAGAAATGCAGCAATTGTGTTCCCCACAGGAAAATTACATCTGGAAGGCGAAAGGATGTAAACAGGAGCCCACAGGGCTTTGGAAGGATGGACAAGGGAAGCCAGTGGCTCCCAGAGCGTATCTCCCTGCCCTAACTGAAGCAGAACATGGTCTGACGCACTTAGGGAGGGGAGGTTTGAGCAGATTGGTAAGATCGTACTGGTGTGCATCAGGATTTTCTGGAATGGCAGATAAGAAGGTTAAGTCATGTCTAATATGCCTAAAGAAAAATGTTGGTAAGTCTTTTCCTGTAGAACCATCTCATATTCCGCCAACAGAGGGTCCTTTCCAGGTAATACAAATTGATTTTATACAGTTACCACCTTGTAGAAATTTAAAGTACGTTTTAGTATGTGTAGTATGTTTTCTCACTGGGTAGAAGCTTACCCAGCCACATCTCATACCGCTGCTTTTATTGCAAAGAAGCTAGTGCAGGAGTTCATTTGTAGGTTTGGCATACCAAGGTACCAATTTTACTGGAGAGGTATTTAAGAGCATGTGCCAGCTTATGGGAATCTCTAGCAAATTGCATACCCCATATCACCCACAAGCCAGTGGGAAGGTAGAAAGGTTCAATGGCACTATTAAAAACAAGCACAGTAAAGTAACTGCTGATACCGGGTTAGCCTGGCCTGAGGCATTACCCATAGTCCTTCATAGTATCAGTATCAGTACCACTCCCAGATCTCCACTTAACTTGTTACCTTACGAAAATTTGGTTTGATGACAAACCCATATTATGGTAGACCCACAGGAAGAATTGAAATGCAATAATGATGGGACTGTCTGCTATCTCATTCAGATGAGCAAGCAGCTCAAGAAACAACAGAAATGTATTAAGTTGATTGCGCCAGACATGCCACAGAATAATTGTTATGATATTGTACCTGGTGAGTTTGTGATGATTAGACATTTCTTACGTTCTGGTTGCCTGATTGACAGGTGGGAAGGACCATACCAAGTGCTACTGACTAGGACCACCTCCATAAAGGTCGCACAAAGGAAAACTTGGGTCCATTCATCCCACTGTAAAAAAAACTGTCAATCCAGAGGAGGTCCAAGACGAGGAGAGAGTTGTGACGATTGCCCCTAATCTTGAGCGCCTGTTCCAGGAAGACGAAGTCGAGACCGATTAACCAAGGTGGAGAAATTGAAGTCATCCTATCAATGATGGAGACCACTTTTTCCCTCTTAACATTTCTGTTCCTTTTTAGTGCATTTGGTTTCCGGAGATGGTAAAAGGGTGGAGGAGATCGGGTCTGGTATCGAAGTGAAGGATGGATATCAATCGGATGGTAGTATGGAACCATGGGCTATGCCTAACATTATAGGTTTCGAGTATGAAAAGCGCTCTAACTCTGAGGAAAAAGAACAATGTAAGGGATTATCGTCTGAGGAATATTGCATTTGTAAGACTTGCGCCCCAATGATGGAAGAGAGTTGTGTAGAAATGTGTCAAACTAAATACAATCCTAAGTTTGAAGGATGCCCATTAGATTATTATCATGCTTTGGTGGGGAAGGTCTTGAACCAAAATTAATGTTGGGTATATTCCCATGTACCTCTGAGACAAGATAATCTAGGTTTGATACCTGTCCCTTTAAACAACTCTCAGGGTACAACAATTGTAGGGTGGGAGGCCACTGGCAGAAAAGTTTAATGCTTCCGGATCCCCTAGTCTTAGACTTATCTCTAATGTTTATAAATTTTACAAGCCATGATGTGATTAGGTTATTGGGAAGCAGTATGGCATAATCACACGGTATATTCTGTAAGAGCAGATAAGGAGCCCATACTCACTAAACGGGTACAAGAGGTTAAGAATCGAAAAGGCTTTCAAACACTTGGTTGGTCAATGCTACAAAGTCCTCAGTTGGAAATGTTCATTCTGAATATTGTCAACACATAATACAGGAAAATACCTGAAAGACACAACTAAAGGTTTTGGGTAAAGGGAGCTTTATAGGAGAATTGTGCCAAGTCCTATTACACCACAATGTACCATTTATCCTGCCAGACGATGTGTATTATATTTGTGGGAGAAGAGCCTATAAGTGGCTGGACCCTAATTTCCAAGGGTTATGCTTCCTGGGTAGGATAGTACCTGAAGTTCTAACTGCTTGATGTACATAGACCTAGTCCCCCACCTTATGTACATGTCGCTTACGAACGAAGTATAAAAGAAGTGTGCCACATCAAGGTAAACCTTTGGCAACTGATTTATTAAATTAATTGACTGGATTTCAATTTTTGGTAGCACTAGATTTCACAAGGACAGCTAGAGGTACTGTTAATTATAATTATATCCATGCACTTGCAGATTTAATTGATAATATCACTGACATGTATGACGATACTTTTCGTTACACAGGTTTAGAGTTACAGGCCTATAAGAAGAAGTTGACACAGCAAAGAATGGTTTTAAATCACTTAACCGCTGTAACTGGAGGTTATTGTGTCACTCTGGCCACCCAATTTGGAGTTAAGTGCTGTACCTATATCACTAACAATACTGAGGACCCACATGAAGTAATAGACCGTAAGATGGACGAAATCCTTCAATTAAAATGGGAGTTCTGTAGGTTACATAATATATCTCTGTCCACTGTAGGAGAGGAAGTGTCATGGTTGAACCCAGTAAATTGGTTCTCAGGGTTAGGGGACTGGGCAAAAGCACTAGCTACTGGAGTGATCAAACTTATAGTACTGTTAATGGATGTTATCATGAAAATTTTGTGTTAAGTGTGAAATGTGTTCAGGGAATCATAAGATGTGAAGGGAAGAAAATGGAATTGGTTATGACTGTGACAGAAAGATAGAATTAACTGACGATGTTTTATTTTATGATCCGACATTAGAGAATGTATAGGGCGATAAATTGTGGTCTATCGAAGGGTGGTCTGTCTAAAACGATTTAAAACATCGCTATTAAACTAAAAAATTTTTTTTATCTTTGAAAGGAATGAGAACAAAGAACCCAGGAAAAGTACGGGAAAATGTGAACGTGGATTTACGCAACTACGCGCATGCATTGAAGTGCGCGTGCATACTTTCGCAGGCTTTTCAAACATTTGATATTACTCTTTAATAAACACACTTTCATACATATTTTCATATAGGACTTGTTTATGTTTAATGTCTGTATGCGTTCCATTTATTAGAACTGTGCTTTATATTCGCAGATGCTTCATTCAGCTAATAACCGCCAATCAACGAATGATTGTCTTACTTATATCATGTTTAGACTCGTAGTGTAGAAAATGATATTGTATTAGAGATGCTATTTTCTGCTAAAAGATCGCATACAGCGATTGCAAGTTATAGGCATTAATAAGTTATGATGTGAAATGTATTTGTCTGTGATTATGCTAAAGAACCTCTGGGAGAAGAACAATGAAAGACCCCAAGACCAATGACAAGCTAGGAATCCAGGATAGTCGTGAGATCGCTCCAATCAATGTCGCGTACATCACCGAAAAACCATTTGTGTAAGGAGAGTGTCATGGGTGTTGCCTTGCCACGTGCGTGCGTATATTTGCGTACTTTATACACACATCTGTGAATGCGGCCCTAACACAGTAGAAGTTTAAACATGCTTGGGATAAATATAAGGATATTCTAAATCTCCGACTTAATTAATGGTCAGTATAGTTTTAAATAAACAACAGGGAAGACTGGATGAGCCATGTGGCTCTTATCTGCCGTCACTTTCTATATTTCTATGTAAGATACCTGTTTTTAATCAGAGACTCATGACTGACCAATTCGATAATGCTAAACAACAATATTGCATGTGGACAGGAATTACCACAAAGGCCCTATTATTGCAGATATCAATAACTGATGGACAAGAAGGGTGTGTGAGTTTTTTTCCCCAGTTTTTGCAGGTGTAAAAAAAAATAAAAAAACATAATTTTATATAATAAAGATCCAATGTGGGATTAGTGTAACCATTTTGATGATTAATCCTTTATTCCATTGCCCAAATATATAAGCAATGTTTGGGAAATTAATGCTTCGTACTATGTCGACTTTTAGCAACGTAAGATTTAGTAAATGTGGTCCTTTGCATCTTTAGAGCTGAAACATTGTTTTCTATTATAGTTAATGAGCAGTGGTGGCACCTGTACAGATCCTTAATTTTTACTGGAACCACATGTAAGAAAACTTGCACTATGATGTGGGCTGGTTCCATTGCTAATTATATCAACCAGACTTTATTTTGGCCGCATAGAACAATTGTTGGTATCTGTACATATCCAGAGTGGTTCAGCATGAAGTCATGCAACACTTGACATGTTATTCCATACTCTCTTCAGGAATCCAAACTCTCCCAAATCAACCAATGCATTTGAATTAATGTCTATGGAGGATTATGGAGTCGAGGATCTTATTTACTTTAAAAACAAACAGTGAAGTGTCTCGATGGCAGGTGAAATTTGGAAGATTGGTAGAGAACTTGTTAAACACCAGAGGTTCAGCA
>WWET01000476.1:267352-297669 GCA_011038615.1 Limnodynastes dumerilii
AGCGAAGTATAGAGGGCATTATGAACACAAAGGGCCAAATTTGCTGAGCTGCGGGTTTGAGAAATTGGAGATGTTACCTATATCAACCAATCAGATTCTAGCTCTCATTTTCCTATTACATACTTGAAAATGTCAGCTAGAATATGATTGGTTGCTATGGCCAACATTTCCACTTCCCCAAACCCGCAGCTTAGTAAATCTGGCCCAAAGAATACGAAAAAGATGCCACCTGAAAGTGACTGTAGTGATAAGCTGAAAAATGGCAAATGGGCTGATAAACTTTAGCGCTAACCTAGATATGCATAGCTGGAGTTTTTTTGTGGCTAGCCATACTTTGTCTCCTTTTCACAGGACTCAGACACCTATCTCAGACAGCTGTCTTTATTTCATGAAGGGAGCTATGAGTAAGGGTATGTTTTATTTGACTCCAAACCTGTGAGAGATTGCAAAATAAACTGTGTTGATTTCTGGTGATGGCTTGAGAACATGTAAAAAGGGATGAAACTATATAGAAAAATAAAGAAACTCATGTGACTGATGTGGTCAAATTCTGCCCAAGGCAGTAGATCTGTGCAGTCATCTTGGTGTTCAGAGGTATAAATCCTTATTTATGCTTTTAGGTCCTGGTTAAGCTGTTCCCTCTGGCCATTAGCTCTGGTAACCAGAGAAAACTCTAGGGAGATGCCGAGTACCAAGTACAGAGACACAAACTGGATAACATGATCAGAAACTATCACTTGGAGACAGCCAAGAAGCCGGAAGATCTCCTTGATAAAGAATTGGAATAGGATGGAGACAGAAGGCAACCCCTTAGGATAAACAAAATGTGCAACCTTTGAATAGTGGTCCACAAAACTCAGACGGTGTTGTAGCATCTACTATGTTGTAATATAAAATGAATGGTTATTCTTTCCCATGGCTGCTCAGTAATAGGTAAAGGTAAAAGAGGGCCCAAAGAGTTTTGCCTAGGAACTTTGTGTGGCAGGCTACAACAAAATGTCCTAAAGCTGGGTACACACCACTTTGGGACTGATCCAGAGCTACGCCCGCCATAGTTAATACGGCGGGCATAGGCGTAAGAAAAGCCGATCTACGCATGCGCCGGGCAGATGTTGCCTGGCATAACTACAGCAACGCCCGATCGTGGAGCGGGCGTCCGTAGCACCAGCATAGTAACGCTGAAGGGGCCGTCCCCCAGCGTTACTACACTCTAGTTAGTGTAGGGAGGTGGGGGAGGGTAATGAGGCTGGGAGGGAGGCGTTATCGTACTAACGCCGCCGTCCCAGCGTAGTTACCCTCGCTTGCGCCGGCTGAAGTTAGGGTAGTCTTCAGCTGGCGTAAGCGGGGGTAACTACGCTGGGGGCAGGGGGAGGGTCAGGGGGAGTCCCACAATGTAAAACTGTTTTTATGTTGTTTGTATGAATTTACCTGTAATACACACATTGGGGCTGATCCAGAGCTACGCCCACCGACGGTTACGCCTGGCAAATGATGTCCAGCGTAACTACGGCAACGCCCGATCTTAGATCGGCCGTCCGTAGCACCAGCGTAATAACGCTGGAGGGGGTGTCCCCCAGGGTTACTATGCTGTAATTAGTGTAGGGAGGTGGGGGGAGGGAGGGTATGGAGGCTGGGAGGGTGGCGTTATCGTAACAATGCCGCCGTCCCAGCGTAGTTACCCTCGCTTACGCAGGCTGAAGTTAAGGTAGCCTTCAGTCGGTGTAAGCGAGAGTAGGAGTGTAAATACAATAGGGCAGGGGGGGGGCCCACAATGTAACGCTGAGCGTTAGTACGCTCAGCGCTACATCGTGGTCTGGATCAGGCCCTTTGTTTCTAACGATCCAATCTCTTTAACAATTTTAACGACTGGCTCCCACGATTTTTCTGCCGATGCATCGTTCATCTGGCAAATTAAGCTGTCTATAAAATCTGTTTAAATGATTACACGACCGATTCACACGATATCGTTTGATCGTGCATGCCTAAACACTTCAACGATATCATGTGAATCGTTCGTGTAATCGTTTGTTTGGAACGCTTATCGTTTTAAAAAAGTGTAGTGTGTACCCAGCTTTAGACATTATCGTCAACCAGGTGCAGTGAGAACCAGAGCTATTTTTTTCCTCACAGCAGAATTTTTTGCAAATTTTCCTCGGAAATGTTTTGTTCCTACAAGGATTTCACTCGAGGAGGCAAGAATCATCGTCCACCGAGGATGAGTTTGGGAGAAGGCGTATTAGACTTATCCATGGGCTTGAATGAGTACATAAGCACACCAGCTATGCCATTCTTCCTGCCAATATAGAAGGTGATAAGCAGGTTAAAACATGAAAAGAAGAAAGGTCAACAAGTGTGAAGGGTATTTAGACAGATGGCAGATTTAAAATATAAAAGTATGGTGTATAAGTATAAGTAACGCCATTCTTGTAAATGAAATTTCCTAGCCAGAAGCTTTTTCTTGAATAAAATCAGCATAAATGAAGCATTCCTTCAGTATCTTTTTTAGAGAGAGTGGTTCTTATACTGACTGCCTTTAAATAGAATGGAAGGCTGGAAACTGGCTTCCTTGGGACTGGTCCTGAACAGCTTGCCTAAAGCGTTAAAAAGGTTAGGGCAGCTTTCCTGTTAGGTACACTTGGGTGTGTTAGGTATGGATGTGGTTTGCAAAAGACCATCACACGACAGCTAAATGGAGACAAAAATTGCCGGCAGTCCATATTGTAGAAAGCCAGGTGATGTCATCCACTGAGAGGTATGTTTTTTTTTACCTAACCCTACCCTTAACCCCTTCTTAACCCTAACCCTCCTTTTGTCGCAGTCTAACCCTAACCCTGCCCTCTTTCAGCCCTAATCCTGATGCCCCACATCCTAACCCTTACCATCCATGCATCGCAGCCTAATCCTAACCTTCCCCTTAAGCACTAACCTTATACCCACTTCAGCTGCCGCTGCCTAGCCCTAGTTTACCCACCGCAACTGCTGCATCCTATAACTATCGGGAACGGGAAATAGATTCCCATTCCCAATAGCAATTTTCTATCTTTAGATTATTTCAAACACTGATATTCAAAATAGGGCTGGTTGGACTAGCAGCTGCATTCCTTCAGATTTATGTGTCATATTGATCTTAAAATGAAAGTCATTTTATTTAAAACAAAAATTAAGATATTAGAAATGCAAAGCATGAAATGTGAAGGTTCAGATGTTGAGTTTATGCAGTAGTTACTTAGAATATCAGTCCAATAATGCAGGTTATGAAACTCTGAACGTACAGTTGTGGATTTATCCCCAGTAGCTACTTGTAGATACTTGATACAGGTGGCAACAACGGTGAGCAACAGCAAAGTATAAAGTCCAGCAAAATCCTACTAGGATACTAACTTAGCTTGTGCTTCTTAAGTGCAGAGAAATAAGAAATGAGCTTCTATGGATTCGTAGTAGCTCGTTTACGCAATCTACATACTATTTAGGTACGTAGCTTGAGTACATGCAGTCTTTAAAGACAGCACATGCTGGGGGCGGAGCTACCATTGGTGCAACAGGTGCCATGACACTAGGGCCCATTCTGATACAAGGGCCCACAGCCATCATCACCCCACCGTCGAAACTCCCCACTGAGCTACTTGGGATATCATCAGGGCCAAAGCATTTTTTTTGCACCTGGGCCCACAACTCACTAATTCCACCTTTGGCATGTACTTTAGGCAGCCTCAGGGAGGATTTAAGAAGAGTGTGAGGGGGGAGGTATGGTAAGGTTCTTAAAAAGGAGAATGCGAACGAGAAGTTAGGGAAGCCCTGGGTTCTTAAAAAATGGGGGAGGTAATGGGGGAGGAAGCTTAAAGATAGGTGTGGATACATGCTTATATATACAAGCTTATCCGCACCTTATTAAAGCCTTCCTGTGAATATGGTCTTGTATCATCGATTAGTCACATCACTTAATAGGTAAGTTTGGCACAATTACCTACCACACTGGGTGAAGTGATTGAAGCTTGAGTAGAGTACAGATAATGGTTGGCTGTAGTGGACACGGAGAAGCTGTACGTCACAGGATGTGTCACTAGAAGTAACAGATGTAGTGAATTGGGAATTACACTGCAATCACAGAGCCCTTACATTGCCTTTACCATCCAGAAATTGATTGCTTGGCACTTGGCACTCAGACAGGGACACCGATGTATAGCCAGGAATATGCGACTGGCTGTCGCCAGGATCAGGAACCAGGATTTGCAGCTGGAAGCTAATTGAAAGGCCCAGGGCCTGTGACTGGTTGCAACTGGAAACCGCAGCAGGATCTGTTACCGGAATCAAGGTGAGTAGCGGTCTGGAAGTATCAGTACCAGGAAGAAGAGCTCAGGAACCAGGACACTACTGCAACTTGCAAACACTACCACTGGAAGGGTAGCAGCTACAACAACGATTTTTTGAACATACGTGCCTAGTTTTCTGATCAGAGGTACTATACATGCGTAGTAACTATTTTACACTATCTACGAAGTGTTTCATTAAGGAGATTGTATACAGACCACATGTACGCAATCTATGTAACGAAACGCTACGTAGATAGCGTAAAATAGTTACATACTCATGCGTAGTACCTCTGATCGGAAAACGTATGTTCAAATAATCGTTGTTGTGAATCCAGTCCAGAGATCTCTGGACCCTGAGGAGATTTCCGATTTGTTCGCAATTAAAATGGTGACATATTGGAAGTCTGGATTGTATGCAGTATGATCTGCATACAAGCTGTCAGAACTGCCTGGGTTGATTGGATTGTATTCAGATCAGGCCGGTCTAATGTATGCGCATTCGCAGATATAATTAGGTAATATAGATATGAAATTACACATGACATATCAAGTGACAGTTTTGCCCTTATTATTGCTTTAATATGTGCATATCTCTCACCTATGGTTGAGATATGAGGTATGATATGTGTTGACAGTTAATTAGAATGACCTATCACCACACTTAAGTATATGTTTCATGTTAGGTTATTGAAAAGACTTGAAATCACCAATATAACTTGCTATTATATTTTATAGATTTGAATTGTCAGTAGTGAATAGTTAGTAGTTTTCTTAATTTGTATCTGATTATTCTAAAAAGGTTCTACATTCTGATATTAGATAATTACTATTGTTGGAGTATTTGTTCAATTGCTTTAATTTTTTCATGTGTTTATACCAAATGCAAAACAATAATATCCAAATGTTACATTCTTAGTAACAATGCAGGAATTCTTCCATAAATGAAATAGTAATAGTGTCTAAAGTCATGTAATATGACAGAAATAACGCCCTATAGGATAGCCAATATAATGTAACGCTATTTAGAATGTAATTATGCCAGAAAGCCCAGCAGGGTGTAAAACATGGAAATGTAATTTAATAATAATAAACCCACTTATGTTATTACTACCTCTCTAGGCCATAGACAAGGTCATTAATGGAAATATTGAAATGAACATGATAAATATACATCCCTGGAGTCGTCTGTTAATAAAGTTAGCCCAATCAAGGTATATATGTTTCCATTAATGTATCATTCTTGTATACCTTAATTGCAGTATGTAATTTAATATAGATAATTGGCTTCATATGGAGGAAAAGGTTGCACCTTTTGGTCAGAAAAAGACAACTATTGAAATGAAAAATAATGATGTTTCCGGCCTATGCTAAAACCCTCTATCAGTGCTGTTTCTTTTAGAATGATATTTGTATTGTTTTGTAGTATTAAATTGTATTAAAATTTTTAACTGTTAATGTTGTAACACCATTGAACTTTCATTTTATGATTGTTTAAGTTCACCTTTAACGTGTACCTGCTCTTTTTCACTCTGTTATGCTATCCGGCATATTTATTTTGACATGAAAATTGTGGGGTTTTTTTTATCACTCAATGAAATCTTTTTTTCAGAAGCCAAAAATTACAGATTTATCACTCAATGAAATCTATTTTTCAGAGGCCGAAAATTACAGAAACAATTATCTGTGACAATGTCACAAAGTTAACGTGCTTTATTGGATTGGTTTTTCAAAATGTTTCTAACAATTTGCATAGATCAGATCAACTCACAGTGAGATGAAGGTACTTTATGTATGGGGTCAAGAGAGGGACATCTGAACAGCCAGTGTTTTCTAAAAAATAAATGCCCAATTCTTAAAACTTTGGCTCTCTGCCATAATGTATTGTAATCAGTTCTGAATATTAGATAAAAACAATGGTTTCCCTCATGTTACAAGCACAAAAGTTCACACCAGATTTGACTGTGACCCTGAAGCCAGACCCCTTTTATAACTGTCATATTCTGTTCCCTATAATTCAGTGGTGTAAATGGGGTTGATGGAGACCAGGGCAAATGAGAAAAATGTGCCCCCACCCCTTAATATACTGTTTAATAAAAATGCAATTATTGGACCTGGGTGTCCATCGGGGCCCGGGGAATGTGCCGTTTAATACTCACCCTAGTTACGCCTCTGCTATAATTATATTCTTGTGTAAAACATTTGTGACTACAAGCTAATATTTCAGTGATCTGGACCATGTAAATAAAATACATTTTTTGGAATTCATGAAAACGGTGACAAATGGTTACAATGACAGGGAAATTAAAAAGCAGAAATAAAAAGGGAATGGTAGCATGAAATATTCAGGTGTGATAGCTGCTTTTATACAAGTTATCTCACAATTAAGACTCGGATTGTCAGCAACCCAAAACCATAATTATAAATAAATATTGGACCGTATCCAGACCTCTGCACGCTTTCCGTACGTGCGGGGGTCTGTCAGTACACACGAGAGAGGAGGGTGAACTCCCCGTCACTCCCTTCTAGAAACGTGTGGATTAGTGGTCCGTACGACAGCTCTTCCGCACGTATCTACAAAACCCTGCCCCTTCTGTAAAATTTCCATCCCCCAGTCATTTTTTTTATCATCAATACATTTTTTATTGAAGCAAAGAATATGGGGGTACAGAAAAAAATAGGGGGGGTTACAGGGCTACAATAATAAGACAAACAGGGGGAAACAGTAACATATTAACACATAGTAAGATATCCTTCAAACTATGGGTTGGATCCAGACCTAGTTAAGTGCTTGAACTTAGTTCCTCCTGGGCTAAACCATGTTCATTGCAGGGGAGTCATATTTCATCTGTTGCAAACAGTATTAGAGTTGAGAGGTGAAGTTTCCTATCCCAAGTCTAAATAACAGTGTGATAGTAAAGCTGGTCAGTATCTGTGTACAGTAAGCAATTCAAAGATATATCCCTGCATGCAAACAATAGAACTCATGACTCCCCCTGCAATCAACATGGTTTAGTCCAGGAGTAACTAAGTTCAAGCACTTAACTAAGTCTGGATCCAGCCCAATGAGGTCAGGAATACAAAATACCTTGTATCCGACAAGCACAGCATTATTAAACCAACAATGTCCTAGAGTCTAACAATACGTGGGGTCTCAAGGGAGCATGGTACACCACCCAGTAAGAGTATCAGGAGAAATCCCACACACTGGATAAACCTGTCAAAAGGGCTGGAACTGTAGCATCAGGAATCTGCCGGGAGTCAGCCCTGCTACTAACATAGTCCGACCAAGGGAGCCAATTATATAGCGGGGAAGAGGCTACCGCCTCATATGGAACATCAATTGTCTCCATGGTAAATCTAAATTCAACTTTGGCTACAATTTTTGCCATAGGAGGGGGGGCAGGTTGCTTCCACTGTTGTGCAATAGCAGCTTTAGTGGCTATTAAGAGGTGGCCTAAAACATATCGTTTATCCCCGGGGAAAGAGGGTGGGAAAATATGAAGTAAGGCCAATGCTAGGTCTGGGGTAATAGAGCACCGCAGGATCTGAGAGGCTAGTGCGAATAGTTCTGACCAAAGAGAACGAATGAAGGGGCAGGACCAAAAAATATGAAAAAGGTCCCCTTCTAGCCCACAATTTCTCCAACACAATTTCGATTGGGAGGGCCACATTTTATGTATTTTAACCGGTGTAAGGTGAAGCCTATTTAGCTCCCCCGGCCATTTTTAGTAATCTGTGCAGGCAGAGGAGAAAAAACAGCCTGTTAGATGGAAATCCTATCGCATGGAATTAAGGTACGATAGGATTTACTATTGCAAATTTTGTGTAACATGCAGAGAGCGCCCTACAGTCAATATAGCCCACTTATGCACTGTGGGCCCGACCCAGACCTACGCATGAGAGCGGAGCGTATTATCACTCCAGAGTAAAAACTTTCACTCCCATGACACTCCCCTTACCTTTACCTCCGTACGCCGGCTGAACCCTACCTTAACTTTTCCCGGCGTTGGTACGAATTTTCGTAGCGATGCGCTGATCGTACCGGACTAAGCACGCCCATACTGTACAATTTAAATGGCGCCCCCTGCCTACATTCTCTAACTCCAGCGTCCGTACTAACTACGTAATATAAACACGCCCCGTCGTCGGAAAAAACGCAAACAATACGGACGCCTGAATCGCCACTACGAAAAGGTCTTTGGAACGACCGGAAGTTGTCACTCTGCACTTGCGCAGTGCATTTTTTCTGCCGAATTTACGCTTACGACCAGCGTACGATCGCTTGCGAGCGTAGGTCTGGATCAGGCCCTCTGTGCCTAATTCACACTTAAGAAGCTTCTGCTTCCTAAGAGCATATCTGGCCGAAATTACCTACTGCGCATGTGTAGTAGGTCATTTACGCTATCTACGTATCAGATTGGTACGTAGATAACGTAGGTGCGGTCTTTAAAGATCGCACGCAGGGATTTACGTGCATAGATGTCAGGCGTTTAGGAAGTGGGAGGGGGGCAGTATTTATAAGAAATATTTTTATTTTCATCAATTTAAATATTTTCTATATTTTTGGGTATTTTTTTATTAAAATAATGTTTTATATAAAAAGTTGATTACAATAATTGTACAAAATTGTTGTTAAAAAGTATATTAAATAGCAATTAGCATAAATTATACAGGTAGCTTGTTGCTCCCACGCACATAACTTACAATGTGGCATTATTGTATTAAGAAAAAACAAAATGCTAAATTAAATGAAAATAATAGTCTAGAGATAATTACACAATGGACAAGAGCTTCTGTCAGTGTATAAGCACTGTTGAATATGTTGTGACACATTTACCATCCTCACCTGCTTACCTATTGCAGCACAGGCAAGGATCATCTTCCTCCATGACAGTCTGCCCCACATGGCATTTTACCTTTTTTTGCAGATTTTTCCATTTTTTTCCAGTTTTCAATCTGTGGGGTTTCTGGGCAACCAGAAAACCCCCTGGGTGCACCACTGAGGGGGGACTTAGGGTAAGGCTGCGCGGGGGGACTTAGGGTTAGGGAGTGGGGTTGCTTATCTTTCAGAACATTGTGTTCGGTGCTCCGGGGATCGATTTCTATGTCTCATCGAGGCATAACAAATCAATATCCCAGTCAGTTCAGAATTGCCTGGGAGCGACTGGCCCTATCGAAATACCACACTCCTACTTGCACACATGGCATTGTGTTCTCCTTCTTCATGTAATGCATAATATTCCTGGTAAGAGAATTAGAAGTTCTATAGCTATAGTTATATAGAAGAAATGTGAAGGGATCACTTTTTTTGATCTTTTTAAAAATCTTCTCAGTGTGATATTATTTTCCTAAGGTTGGCAGCATTTTGACACATTGCATGGTGTATTTACAGTAGAAGGATTTCAGTTGTAGTATTACATGATTTCATGATGAATCAATATATTTTGCTAAAATATAAAGAAATGATCTGTACATCCCTGTGTGATTGCTGTTGTTTATGCAGGGTAAATCAGCCTTATTAAACATTTACCAGATTATACCATAATTTATAAAAGTAGTTTAATAGCTACAATAATAATTAAAATGGACCAGGTTCAGAGTCTGAAAAAAGGACCTAATTCACATATAAGAAAATGCTGCTTTTTAGGTGCGTATATTAAAGAAGGGATATACTGCGCATGTGTAGTACCTTAATCTACACAATTTACGTAGGAATTAATAATGGGACGTCTCTGAATCACCATTACGAACCTATTTGTTTCAGGTTTGTAGTGACTTAAGAAGGAAGGGGCATGACGGGAAAAGTTAAGAACAAAGATAAGAAGATTGGCTGCAGGGAGACAATTTAAATGAGGAAATCTTGGTGAAGTTAGGCAAAAACGTTCTTAATTAGCCATCCTACGTACACAACAAAGAACCTAAAGATAAGGGAGACCTATAGCATTTGTAAGTCAGTTAAGAAGCTGAAAACCGGGGCCGTGTCAGGGGAGTCGCCTTGCTACTATTTGCGTATAGTTAAGAACCTAAAGACTTCTTAAGTGTGAATCAGGTCCTAAGAGAGGAAAGTTATTCCTGGGCAAAACTATGTTGATTCGGGTGGAGTCAAGTTAATTGTATTCTTTGCATGCAAGTATATATCTTTGTATTACTTACTGCACACAGATACAGACCAGCTTTACTTATATACTGTTATTTAGACTTGGATTAGAAAACGCCTAGATTAGGAAACTGTATATCCCAGCTCACTCTTCACAGGGCACACAGCTTGTCATGATAGGTATGACAACAGAACACGGTGGCTTGGGAACTGGTGAGGTTTACTGCAGGATGACACAGATGGAATAGAAATACAACACAGAAGTATGCAGATAATGCAGGAATAAGCACAGATTACAGGCAGAAAACACAATAATACAGGGAATGCAAAGAGTCCAAATGAGTCCACAGTTAGTATGCCAGAAAGTCAAATCAAGTCCACAGTGTGCAGTGTAGCAGTAAAAAACAGGGATCCAAGATAACGGAGGTAAGAAGAATCAGGTAATGGATGAGAGAAGCAAGCAAACAAACATGCAGCGCAGAGAGCAGGAAATAATGACCCACACCTTGCTCTGGAATCATGGGATATTTATAGCCAGAGCTATATCCAGGTGCAGGATAACAGGCAATTATACAAATTAGATCCAGAGAGATTGTTCAACAGCAGCCTCTTAAAGCAGCTAGTAGAAATGTCCACATCATGAATCATCAGTCCAGAACTGCCCCTAAAGGCATAAGCAGAAATGACAATCCAGGGTGTAACACAGCTCTCCTCTACACAAAACAAATATTCTGATTCCCGGTCACAGGACTTCTCCCAAGCTGCACCCGCTCTCTGGAATAACCTTCTTTGCCACTTAAGAATATCCTCTGCTCTCAAAACTTTCAAACGCTCCCTTAAAACTCATCTATTCAGACAAGCTTATTATATTCCTCAACCTACTTTTTAACATTTGTCTACCTTATACAACTACAACTTTGCTATCCAGTTTTCCTTTCTGTTACATGGTTAACACAAGCTTGCAAACTTTTCATACAGAGCACTGAGCACTTTCACCTTACAAGCTGATTGGTCCATTGTGTGGTATATAGCACTTGCCTTTTATATATCAGTCCCCAATATCCTATAGAATGTAAGCTTGCGAGCAGGGCCCTCTAACCAAACCAGTCTATCTGTCTATCTGTTACAACGGAATCAGTGCTACGTAATCTGATGGCTGACTTACAGAACACCCCCTTTCCCCCTACATGTTTAAGGTGTAGCAAATTACCCTTTTTCCCCATTTCTTAGAAATACATAGAAACAGTGTAAGGGGGAGACCAGGGGCATTTTAAGAAGGGAGGGGGCCCTTGTGCAGAATTTGTACATGGCCACCCTTACCTGAGACAGGACTTTTCTGGTTCGTGGACCTCAAAAGGGGCGGAGCCTAACTGTGCTTTATGCCCTGCCATTTTTTTCAGCCCGCGAATAGGGACAGTTCCACCACAGGGTAAGTGGAGCTCATTCTGCTTCTATTTCTACCCTCTGGAAGATCTTAGAAGGAAGGAATAGATGCCGAATGGGCCCCTCGTCCCCTGCCAATCCTGGGTGCAGGATGCATGCCACAGGGCCCCCTGTTCTGAGGGGCCCGTGTGCACTGCACACCCTGCACCCATTATAGATACGCCTATGGGTGAGACATGGTTAGTCATTCTACAAATCTGAAGTCAGCTTTTGGGATCCATGACTGCTCATTATTGCTTTACTGGACAGTCATTCGCTGCTGGTTTTGTGGAAAAGGTGCTGCATAGTCACTGTTGGAGTTATTCACCAGCTCAGAGTAACTGTGAAACAATGTACAATTTTAATCAACATTCTTGCTTTTGTGTTGGCCAAACAGATTGGCCCAATTATTGTACAGCTTGTGGCCAGCTTTACTAAATGCCAGAGAATAGGGATTAGCCTATTCTATATACGGCTTAATAATTTATAGTGTCATTTATAAAGATTTTAATATGGCGATTGGCACGCTGAAAAGGGTCCTAAAAAGTTTGATAATAATCTGAGGCTTCAGAATTTTCATAGGAAAATTAGTATCTTTAGTAGCAGTATAATATAGGCTTGGATTGCCTATTAATTCTAAAAGTTGTAAAACTGTATATAATATGTGATTTAAGCACCTTTATTGTCCTAGGCATGGTCAACCTGTGGCACTCCAGGTATTATGAACCTATGAATCCCAGCATGTTTTACCAGCTGGGGATAGCCAATATCTGACAAAGCATGCTGGGACTCGTAGTTTCACAACACCTTGAGTGCCACAGGTTGGTCATGCCTTAGGGGAAATGGTACTTCTGTTAAGAAGTTATAAGTTACTATAGAATTTCACTTTAATCTTACAGAAGATGCTGTAGCATATAAGAGTGCACGTGTGGCAGACACATGCCCAGTATAATATGCTGAAAAAGCATGAGACACAAGTACTCTTCTGTAGAGATATTATGTAGACACCAGGTGGCAGTGTTGCTACACCTCTTACTTTCCTTTATATGGTACAATGTAAAGTAGGCTTTCTCCAAGCTCGAGAAGCTGTGTAGATGAGTTGTTATGCAGAAATTCAGTCAAAAAAAGAGTTAAGATTCTAATGCCTTGAGTGTCTAAAGTAAGTATCCTGCTTGGGAGTCAGGAGATTTGGTAGTGTTTATAGGCTTTACAGGTCAGGTTCTCTGCTATGTGTGTTCCTGTTATGACACTGGTGTCCCGCTTCCCAGGGCACGGAGTCTAACTGGGGCCTGGTCACTAGAGCTCCTGATGGTGGGGATAGTCTGGGTTGCAGGACGCCCAGCTGGTTGTGGCCCCCAGTAGACGGTAACCAGTGTCACAGTACAGTTACTTACTACAGCAGGCAAACTTGCCAGGATACAAAACAGCGAGAGTAAGAAAGATGCCAAAGTAATAAGCGTACCAGATAGACTGGAAGGCAGATGGACTTGCACAGAGTAACCAGTATAGACTGGAGTACAGACAGAAAAACCAGATTAGACTGGAGTACGGATGGAATGACACAGAGTAACCAGATTAAACTGGAGTGCAGATGGAGTAGCACAGAGTATCCTGATAAGACTGGAGTGCAGATGGAATGGCACAGAGTGACCATATAAGACTGGTGTGCAGATGGAATGGCACAGAGTAATCAGATAAGACTGGAGTGCAGATGGAATGGCACAGAGTAATCAGATAAGACTGGAGTGCAGATGGAATGGCACAGGGTAACCAGATAAGACTGGAGTGCAGATGGAATGGCACAGAGTAATCAGATAAGACTGGAGTGCAGGTGGAATGGCACAGGGTAACCAGATAAGACTGGAGTGCAGATGGAATGGCACAGAGTAATCAGATAAGACTGGAGTGCAGATGGAATGGTACAGAGTAATCAGATAAAACTGGAGTGAAGATGGAATGACACAGAATGACCAGATTAAACTGGAGTGCAGATGGAGTAGCACAGAGTATCCTGATAAGACTGGAGTGCAGATGGAGTAGCACAGAGTAATCAGATAAGACTGGAGTGCAGATGGAATGGCACAGAATGACCAGTTTACACTGGAGTGCAGATGGAATGGCACAGAGTAACCAGATTAGACTGGAGTGCAGAAGGAATGGCACAGAATGACCAGATTAGACTGGAGTGCAGATGGAATGGCACAGAATGATCAGATTAGACTGGAGTGCCGATGGAATGGCACAGAATGACCAGTTTAGACTGGAGTGCAGATGGAATGGCACAGAGTCAGCATGACAAACAGGAGAGAAGACTGCACACAGAGACAAACAGACTCACAGACGCGAGGTAAAATGGCAGAGGCAAGACCAACAAAGGAGGAGACACAGCAGGACCAAAAGGAAATTCACAAAGAGCAAAAACTGAATAGACAATAGCACAGAGCTACAGCTGGCAGCAGAACCGAGTATAACTGGCGACGCTGCAATGGCGATGCTGGAAGTTTGTCCAATGAGGAGAGCGGGCCAATCCCGCCCATCAGTCAGATAGGCTGGCATCCAGGTAACTAAGAAACGTCCTGGACGCCAGCCTGGGACATGGGGAGGAGGTGCGCTCTCATGCCGATCAAGCATGTAAACAAAACAGATTAAATGCCGTTGCAGTCCATGCGACGGCGTGTAACAGTTCCTTTTTATAGAGAATCCTACTGGTGTAATGCAGGTAACACTGGGCAGAACTATCCAGGCCTTAAAGAGTTTGTGTATGATCTGGGTCAGAGTGGAACTTAGTTCTGGGGCTTATACTAGCAAAGGGTTCTTACTTCAGTGTTGCAGCTTCTTTTGAAAGGTTAACTAAGACCAGTGCTAGGTAAAGCTCTCTATTGGTCCCTGGCCAAGCCTTTTAATGGAAACCCCCCCAGATCTTTAACAAAGGTCTCAAGCTGCATTGGATCACCTGGTGAAATTAAATTTTTTGCCTTCGTGATCACGCTGGTTACATGGAACTGGATCTAGACCTTTGCACGCATTCTATATGTGCGAAGGTCTGGTAGTCTGCACAGAAGAGGGAAGTGTGAACTCCCGTCACTCCCCTCTCTCCTGCAGACGTTTGCTCAGTTATGATGCCATAAGGACTTGGCTCCCACAGTAGTTATAGCACTGCCAACAACAATAACTGTGAAATCCAAAAGAGCATCTTCGAATACACACCATGGACCTGATTCACACTTAAGAATCTGCGTATTTTTAGGTGCGTATATTCAGGAAGGGATATACTGCGCATGCGTAGCATCTTTATTTACGTAGTTCGCGTAGACTATACGCATGGAAGTGCCTCACGGACAGACTTGTGAATCGGACAGATATGCGTCGCAAAAATACACACGTGAAATTTTTTATAAAAATGGGCGGGGGACCATTTAAATGAAGGAAAGTGGGCGCGACTAACATGAATCGCACGTACAGAGGATACATACGCACGGGAATGCACACGGAAAGTTACAAGTGGTCTATGGAGGTGGAAGTCACGGCCGAGAGAGGGGAATGTAAGCGTGTGAGGGGGTTTGGCCTGCACCGTGTGTGCGTATAATTGCGCTCTGATCAGGAAACGGTTCTCTAAATATGGCCCTTTAATGTGCATAATAATCTGGCCTTATTTCATTTTTTACTATCTTCCCTTCTCCTTAGAGCTGGGACGTGTTGAAGGGGAACACATTTCCAGTCTTTCATCGTATTGTTTAATAAAGAATTTTTTACCAGTTAGAGGGTCAGTAAAGTTATCTCCTAGGAGTGAATAAGACCCATTACATCTGAATACTCCTTTCTTCTTCATTAGCCAATGCTTGTTAACAGCTGGTATAACATTAACATGAACAAGAGTACTTTGCAAGTTGGAGCTATTTTTAAAGCTCATTAGAGGTAGATGTTGGACACTGGGACCCAATCTTGAGTCAGCTGACAAAATGGGGTAGATCAAATGTTTATATTTCATCTTCTTGAGGGCCTCAGTTAAAGTGTCCCTTTCTGAGACGATTCCGACTAGTCTTACCATCTGAGAAAATGGCAAACCAGTTTTTAGTGGATTAGGATGGAAACTACTTGCTTCAAGCAGGGTGTTTCTATCTGTAGTTTTTCTAAACAGAGACATTTGGAAACCTTGGTCAGTCTGTCTAATCATGACATCAAGGAAGATAATAGACTTTGCATCAAAATTAAGGGATGGTTGATTCCATCCTAAGTTTATCCACAAAGGTAACAAGTCATAGGCAGAGCCTGCCCACAAAAGAAATAAATAATCGATAAACCTAATATAAAATAAAATAAATCTGGAAAAAACTGTGTCATTAATGTTTTGTGGTAAGTATACACAGATTCACATATAATGGGGCTATATTTGACCCCATCGTTGTCCTCTGTAATTGTACAAAAAAAGTGTTAAAAACAAAAATATTGCTAGGTGGACCATCATAAATTTCAAAAGCAATTACATTCTTCACAGGCTCTATACCTACCACATGAACTATATTGGTATAGAGACTGGACACATCTGTTACGGGTGCCGCAGACCAGGCTGTGGACTTTAATGAGGCAATCCCCAATCACAATAACGTATCGTGTCAGAAATTGTAGGAGGACAAGTAAAATAAATATCAATGGCTTGCTTAGCTTAGGGCAGTTCAGAAGAGTCCACCAACGTCCTGGCTTACTTTCAACGCATGGTTCACCGGTAAATCCCTTCACTTCAGAATAGTCAACGTAGCGCAGCTCCGCGCATTTCATCACTATGGGCTTCGCCAGGAGGTTGTGGGGTTTTAACCACATTAAAATATTTATAGGCTGTATAATTAAGAACATTCAGTCTAAAGCTGGCCATACACTAGAGCGATTATCGAAAATCGCATGAAATCCCCGATAATCTTAACGATTTTTCGCGTACAGTCCTCTAGACTCCTAAACAATATCTGCACCATACACTAGACGATTTTCCACCTAAAATCGTCCTAAAATAAGAAAAAAACTCTGATTTTCCATCTCCTTTTATCGTCCCCCAAAAATCGGTTTTGACCATACACCTACTGATAATTTTTATTGCATGACTTTTCAGTACCATTTTGCATAATGGGCTGTCCTCAGTGTGGGGCAGAGCTAAGCTCACTGCAGGAAATAGTCATATTAGGCTTCCTGTTTATGCTCCCTGCACCTTTTAGTACAGAGATGGATAGGCAGATGGATAAGCGCAGGTACGGTCGCGGATTGTTCGCTATGATTATTCTGTCTGTGTTACAGCAGAAAGCCAGAAAAAGGAGGATTCGCAGATGTTGTTGGGCGAAGGATTGGCTAAAGAAAAGAGAGGAATTCTCACATATGTCCCTTATTCAAGAGATTCGTGAGAATAATCCGGAAGACTTTTGAAACTTTCTCCGAATGGATGATGAGACATTCCTTTATCTTCTTGGTGTAGTTTCTCCCTACATACAAAGCCAGGACACAAGGATGCGGGTTACCATAACAGCAGAGCAACGTCTCGTGGCAACCCTCAGGTTTTTGGCAACTGGGCGGTCATTTGAAGATCTGAAGTTCAGCTGTGCCATCTCTGCTCAGGCTTTGGGGAGAATTATACCTGCGAGGTTCTGTACAAGGCTTTAAAAGCTGAATATTTTATGGTATGTACACTGACATTTTGTCAATATACTGATTAATTTTTAATGTTAGAAATAATTAGTAATACTATTTATAGTTATATAAATGAGTTAGTAATATAATGTCATAACAAAATGTTGTACTGTTTGGAGTGTCTAAATACTCATAGTTTACCTATTGTGCTTGTCAAATAGTGCTAGTTTTTTCGCACTTTGCGTAGCTGAATTATTTAGACAGACACAGATATGTTATAAATTAGAAAAAATGTTATTAAAAATGCACGTGTTAAAACATCACACAAAACTGTAAATACTCAAATACGATAATCAACATAAACATAAATAATGAGATGATTTAAATAACATATAACAATATAACTTTAGTGAACATAACACTCTAACTTCTATGAAAACAAAACAAAACAACAATTTACATATTTATAAATGTTCATAATGGTATGGCTCTTGAAGCTGTAATCCCCAGAGGTTGGCCTTGGGGTTGATGTAGCAGAGGGGCCATACTGTGGTTGTTGGGCAGACATGGGTATGGGCATATGGGGGTTCTGAAAGGGAGGATGGACAAATGGTGCAGGCTGGTGCATTGCCTGGTATTGCATGTTTGGTGTCAGGTTAGCCAGGTAGGTTTCAGAGTTCAGTTCACCCCTCCTGGGCCTATATATCACCTCCGTCATCATTCTGTCCGCATCCTCCACATATCTCGGGTTCATAGCTCTTAGTTTGTTGGCATAAACCACACCCTCATCAAAAGCGTAATTTGGCTTGGCATTAAAAAACTTCTCTGCCTGTTCCATTACTCGCGCTGTGGCGCTTTCCTGTACATCTGCTGAGGGGCGCAATCTTTTTCTACCCCTCGGTGTGATGGTTTCCCTCTGAGTTGGTCGGGTTGTGGATGCAGCCGATGTGCTTGGCTCCTCCAGGGCTTGAGATGTACCTTTCAATTTCCTCAGTGAAAATGAGGGGCTACGAAAAGAAAAACATTAGCTTTAGTAAACACAGTAATGCTATTTGTTTGTACATGTTATTAACCATTTTTTAGCTTCCCAAAAACACTGAAGACTGGATGAAAATTGCTGGTGACTTTGAACGGAAATGGAATTTCCCTAATTGCGGAGGTGCCATTGATGGCAAACATGTGCGCATTATGCCTCCCCCAGACAGTGGTTCATACTATTTCAACTACAAGGGGTTTTTCAGCATTGTTCTGATGGCTTTAGCAGATGCAAGCTATGAGTTCTTGTGTGTTGATGTAGGAAAAAATGGTCGTGTTTCTGATGGTGGTGCCCTTGAACAAACATCTTTCATGGATCATATTAAAAAGGGAAAGTTGCATCTACCATCTACCAATGACAAAAAATATGGACTCAATTTTGTATTTGTAGTGGATGAAGGCTTTGGCCTTCAACTACATATTCTCCGCACATTCCCTCAAAGATTTCTGAATCCTCAAAGGAGAATCTACAATTACAGACTATCGCGTGCCAGACGTGTTGTGGAGAACACATTTGGAATTATGAGTAATAAATTTTGCATCTTTCATACCAACATGAATTTTCAACATGAAAACCTGTGTTGGGTGATTCTTGCCTGCTGTGTGCTTCATAACTATTTGTGCAGGAAAACCTCTCTGAATGTTAACACACAGGAAGGAATGGATTCTCTGGACTTCCCAGAGGAGTCAGAAAGATGGACACAATTGGAGACCGGGACATTTAGAAACACTAATGATCTTGCGAAAGCCAATCATGATTTGTATGTCGAGTATTTTAATGGTGACGGTTCTGTTCCATGGCAAGATGCAATGGTGTAGTATAGTTATAATAAAAGTATGGTTAAAAATGTTGTGTCCGTTTGTAAATATGTAACTTACCAGGCTACTTTCATCAATTGGTGTAGAAACTGGGTCAGGTGAGGAATCAAGCGTTGACACAGATGGAGATGCTGTGTCACTCTCCAATGTGAAACTCAGCAAGCTGAAGTACCACAGGCGTGGCGTGTACACATCATCTGCTCCTGACCGCTTGGAATGATTTACTTTATGCAGTTCTTTCTTATATACTGTTCGAAGATTCTGGTTTTTACAAATGGGATGTCTGAATGGGGGTAGTGTGGTTTCGACACATCCACCAAAGCTTGTAGGGCTGCAGCCCTTTTTATTTTGTTAGAATAATCAGCAGACTTGCTCTGCCACAAACAGGGGTTGGCATGGTATGCCTCAATAAACTCACAGAGAAACTCCTTTTGTCAGCCATGTCTGTGAATAAATAACAGGAATACATTAACTATAAATCACATCACAAAAAAAAGAAATACCTTAGCAATGGATCTGAATTACCACACCTAGCAAATACATAGTTATACTATACTACACCCAAACAAAGGCATATCCCTCAAAATTCACAGTACTACTACTATCAGAAATGCCAAAGCAATAGATCTGAATAACCACACCTGGCATATACATAGATATACTATACCACACCCAAACAAAGGCATACCTCTTAACATGTACAGTATACAAATACAGTATCAATACAGCAGATATAGAAAAACATTGCAATGTTAAAGAATGCTTACCAAAACGAAGAGTCAACGAATGAAGGAATCGAAGCCAATAAACAAAGCACTATTGCACGAAGGAATCTCCAATACACAAGTGATGAATCTTCGTAGAAAGTTTTCTGTCCCATACCCATAGGACCGCCCCTCATGAATATTTGGCGCAAAAAATACACCGCATAGGCATACTTCATGGAGCCAGAGATGGAAGATATGGCGGCGATGGCAATAGACAAGTGGTTATCCGAAGATGTGGACTAATGTTCCCAAAACAACCAAAATAACAGTATTTCTCCACTTGAGGTGAAAGGCCAGGGTCCTAGTGGGAGAGAAAAGAAAATTATGCAGGGGGATACTCCGATACCAGAAATAACGCAGGCCGGTCCATCCAAAATGGTGGAGGAAATTCGAGCAAATCCAATGTCCAGGGCTGAAATGGAGGCCATAGTCCGTTATTTTGACAAGTGGGACTATGATTGTGTCCTGAAGATGTATCCTGTCGTAAACACCAGAAAATGGAAGATTATGCTTAAAGTCATTGAAATACTTCAGCGAAGATTCGGCATCAAGCGTCAGAAAGAACAGATTCAAAAAATGTGGTCTGATTTGAAGAGAAAAGAAAAAAAACAGACTGAAAAGAATTCAGAAAGACATCATAAGTGAGTATTTTACACAAGTTTTTATGCTTTCATTTGTAGATGCTGTACGTTTTCTATTTGTAATCCATAATGTGTTCTTTCCCTGAATACTCACTCCATTTTGTGGATGTTTTGTGACATATGTGATGTGCACAAACAAAAGATTATAATTGAAACTTTGCCATTTCAGGGAAAAATAATAAGCAGAAGAAGCAAGGCTTTACAAGTCCTCAAAGGAGCATCAAAATTGTAAAATTTTCAACAAAACTTTATTGGATGAAAATCAACAGAGCAAACAAGATGTAATATTGTTATACTTTGTCCAACAGAAAAACACGATGCAGAATGCTCTGCCAACACCACACAAGCAAAGCCAACATGTTCAGAGCAAAAAGGTAACATAGTACATGTGATACATTTTACTTTGAGAAATAAAAGAGTGTTAATAATTTGTTTTTCAATTAATATAGAACAATCATTAATGGATATTGACATGCCAAAAGATGATGGGTTACAAGACCCAAAGGAACAGCAAAATAAAAACATTACAAGTAGTGCAACAGGCAAGTTAGCAATATTATTGAATTAAACATATAAAAAACTAAAATTTAAAGGGGTGCAAAAGAGAGGTAGTGTGTAATGGGTATTCAAAAAAGGAGGGCAGAAAGAAAAGTTGAAACAATACTTGTGCACTATTGGTATACCATCCGGGAGAAAAGGGTCCTCTCCCGGGAGTCCGGGAGATCTCCCTGGATTCCGGGAGTCTCCCGGACGTTCCGGGAGAGTCGGCAACTATGACATATGCAGGCTTCATAACAAGTCCACAGTCCAGGCCAGGGTACATATGCAGGCTGCATTACAAGTCCACAGTCCAGGCCAGGGTACATATGTAAACTGCATAACAAGTCCACAGTCCAGGCCAGGGTACATATGCAGGCTTCATAACAAGTCCACAGCCCAGGCCAGGGTACATATGCAGGCTTTATTACAAGTCCACAGTCCAGGCCAGGGTACATATGCAGGCTTCATAACAAGTCCACAGTCCAGGCCAGGGTACATATGCAGGCTTCATAACAAGTCCACATGCCAGGGTACATATGCAGGCTTCATAACAAGTCCACATGCCAGGGTACATATGCAGGCTTCATAACAAGTCCACATGCCAGGGTACATATGCAGGCTTCATAACAAGTCCACATGCCAGGGTACATATGCAGGCTTCATAACAAGTCCACATGCCAGGGATCAGATTCTAGCTCTCACTTTCCTATTACATAGTAGAAAATGTCAGCTAGAATCTGATTGGTTGCTGTGCTCAACATCTCTACTTTTCCTTTTCCACAGTTTAGTAAATTAATTTTAAAGGTAACTCCTTTTTAAAGTATTCCAACTGTAGGTGTTATCATGCGTCTGCGCTTAAGGATGTTAGCATTTAAAAAGTTCCTTGGAGCACTGATCTTGAGGAGGATTGTAGATCTTGTGTACTCTTTAATGTATGTTTATTGCAACAACAGATGACATGCATTGTATATTGCAATATATTCTTTGTATACTTTACTTTGAGTCAAAATAATAAGGACCAGATTCACACTTTCAATTTTGCTACTTTTTACGTGCGTATTTTTAGGTACGGATGGACTGCGCAAGCGTAACTTTTTTACACAAGCAATGTAGGATTTAGACACGACAATCCATTAGGCACTTCAAATCCGTGCTTAGTGAGATACGTCCGAAGGGGTGTGCCAGTTCTCCGTACGTTGGAAGTTACGTTAAAGTGGTTGGGGGGAGGCATTTAAATGGCCTAATATGGGTGAGGTTAGGAAAGCACGTATCTTAGCAACTAAAGCACAATTATACGCACATAGAGTTAAGGTTGCCCTATGGCGGAGGGGGAGGAGTTGCCTTGCAACTTAGGTGTGTAGGTGCGTATATTTGAGAATCCGAGCATACGTTTTTCACACAAGTGTGAATCTGGCCCAAAAAGATTAAACAATCAAAAATAAAAAAGTACCTTGGCAATTCTGACACTTGGTGCATGTGCAGGGCAGAGAAGGAGTGGGGTGATGGGATTCGTGGATTGTCCATCAGTGCAGCTCGTTACGCCCTCCTGAGGTTAGAGGAGGGACCACCGCATACCAAGAACTGGAGGTAGGTACAGGAGAGCTTTCTAAAGGTCAGCCTAGACTCTGTCTATTGAATTTAACACTGAAATGTGTCCTGTGTGCTCTGCATTGTAGACCTCAGTTGCTTGTTCTTCTTCAAGTGGATTAGGACCAAAATGTCGTCCACCCACAGCTCCTTTCCTTGACCTCTCAGTTAAAAGCGAGTAAAGGGCTGACCATTGTTGGGTCAGTGCTGGAAGGGACTTACTTGGAGAGTCATCCCCAGTCTCAGCGTGCTGAAGAGGTGAGTCTATCATGCTAGTTATATTGGGCCTTCATATTTAAAGATATATAAACAAGAAAGGGAAGTCGGCGCTGGTATACAGTGCTGTTATCTACTGCAAATTGTTTTGAATATGTATCCGATCGCACCGTGGCACTTGTCAAATTAATACTTATGGATATTGTTCTGATCGCACTGTAGCACTTTGTATTTAATGCCCAATAAATCATAAATGACTGGGTGTCTAAAGATAGAAGGCATCTCATATGATTTTAATGGTATATTATTTAAAATATTTTTTGTCAAAATATCAACTATCTAGTCCAAGGAGAACAGACCTTTTAATATCAGTGGAGGAAAATTACAGATCTATTACAGATAGGAACCCTCATGTGTAAGAGAATTAGTGAAGGTAGAATTTAGGACCATGACAGCCGGAGAAAGTATCACTTTTTAAGATGTTAAAATAAACCATAATATAGTAAAATAATGATTGGTGAAGTATAAGATAAATATAAAGGAAGTGGGGAATGTAGAATACAGTATTTGTAGATAACTGAACAAGGAATCTATAGGATCAGCAGTACCGGAGACGAATGGAGGCTGACAAAAAAGGATTAGTTTCTGAAAGAGAAAAATAGGATAGTTGTATATGGGAAATAAAGTGAGAAGATTAGAAATGGAGTAACAAAAAGAGAGGAAGTAATGAATGAATAAAGTATGAACGGTATACGATGGTCACGATGTGATGACGTAGAGCCGGTGCCTGGGATTCCTTTTAAATGGAGATCATTGCTGCATGCCCCAATATACTTTGAGAAAGAGCACTGAGCAGCTTGAAACGCGTCGGAAGGGGCATTTGTAGCAGAATAAACAGGAGAGTACCTGGGATTCCTTCCCTTTCCCTATATGTGAGTGTTTTAGGGCCCTAAATAACTAACATATTTGTAGTGGGAATTAAGAGGGAATGGTCCTGGGTCACTGTATCTGCAACGTGTGAAAGTGTATTTTCTGAGATTGACAATTTTATTGTGATTTTTTCATTATGGATTTTAATATGATTAAAAAGGCTTTTTGAATTTCCAAGAAAAGCAACTACCTTTATTTACTATTATCCACTATACAAACTGGTGGGGAGTCTGTTGGAAAAGTTTCTGTTTGAAGTATATCCCAGTGAATGTAGAAAGGGGTGAACCTCCCAGATCCCTTACCCGATACGCCTTGTAACAAGAGGAACGTTTGGTGAGCATAACTTATGGTGTAGAGAAGTCCCATTAATGTTTACGTATTATGCAATGAAGATATACCACGTTATGTTTTCCATGTGATATATGATCAATTAAGTATCAGAGGACATCCAGTCTTCGGTTATCAGAGGAGCCCGACTGACCCCTGATGTGATTTCTAAACAAGATAGCCACACACTGAGCACAATTTGTATCCACGGGGTTAAATGGTGATGGCAACTATGTGATGAAAGCTTGTTTTTTCTAGTATTCCTGCAAGAGAGACTTTGGACCATTAGAAGGAATTGATGTGCAAAGACTCTCCTATAGGACTAGCTCAGGATCAGGCCCATGGTGAGCATATCTTGTATATGTAGGGTATCATAGCACTGAATCCTTATAGAGTTAGAAACTGGAACCGTGATATGGAATAAAGAAAAGGAGGAGACACCACAGACATCTGAGCGGGAAATAGAATTTCATCCCTATAGAAATAAAGTCTGTAACAAGACCATGGATTATGAAGAGATAATGAAGAGAACAGAAACACGGTAAACAGTGGAAAGGATAACAAATCTTTAGTCTGAATTTTATAAGGAGAAAGAATTTAAATGGTGAACTTTATTTACCCTTCGATTGGTGAAACTTACTTTACGGATTCAGGATTGTCTTTTGAATGGATATACTTTGGATTTTTTTGATTAGAGGCGTTTAGTGTTGTGTATACCTTACCTCTGTTGTAAATTGGTCTGAGGAGAATTATCATTATTATTCAGCTGTTGATCTTGTAGAGTACGAGGGTTGCAGAACCCAGTACGATTGTCACCAGTTTTAAAGATTGTCACAGTGGCAATATATGACATTTGGTTTCTATGCTGAAAATATTTTTTGTATTTTCACCATACGTCTATTTGCAGTAGATAACAGCACTGTATACCAGCACCAACTTCCCTTAACTTCCCTTTCTTGTTTATATAACTTTCAATTTCGGTTACAGAGGCATTTATTTGTTTCAGTAATAAGGGGAGAGAGGTGTTAATCCCCTAGGAGAGAGCGGCAGCAGGTTTTGGAAGCGCAGGTGTAAGAGCTTTTTATTTACTTTTACTAATTCATATTTAAGAAGGAACTTGAAAATAAGAGAGGAAAGTTACACTTTGGGTAAGCCATGTTGATTTCAGGGGGAGTCCAGTTAATTGTATTCTTTGCATGCAGGGATATATGTTTGAATTGTTTACTACACACTGATACTGACCAGCTTTACTGTTACACTGTTATTTAGACGTAAGCTGGTAAATACCACCTCTCAACTCTAATACTGTTTGTAACAGGTTAAATATGACTCCCCCTGCAATCAACATGGTTTAGCCCAGGAGTAACTTTTCTCTCTTATTTTCAAGCTCTTAAGTCTGAATCCAGCCCATTATATTGTAAACGTGTATAAATATAATGTCTTGTATTTTAATGCACTGCATCTTTTTTTCTCTCTCTGTTTTAATGTTTCTTTTCAATCTCTTCGTTGACTCATGGAAGCTGAGAAGGTAAAGGGTCTTTGCCAGGTGGTGATATCTTCCAATATCAGAGATGGGATTTCTCATTTGATTCAGTCCAGCGGACTTGGAGGTCTTCAACATAACACTGTACTTGTTGGGTGGCCAAGGAACTGGAGGCAAAAGGAAGACCACCAGACTTGGAGGAACTTCATTGGTAACAGCTTTTGAATTTGCCATCCCACAATATCCCATCTTACCAACGTATTTATGAACAATGAATGTCGTTCATCTTAATTTCCTAATCTTTATTTTCAAAATCATGTTGTTATACATGTTCTTATTTTTCACTACAGAGCTTGTGAGAGAATCAACTGCTGCTCGCTTGGCTTTGATAGTCGCCAAGAACGTAGCCATGTTTCCTGCCAATCCAGAGAGGTTTTCGGAAGGCAATAGTGATGTTTGGTGGGTGGTCCACAATGGCGGCATGCTGATGCTTTTGCCATTTCTCCTGCATCACCACAAGGTAGTGGACTTACGGCACGTAGCTTAAGACTGCACGGTGCCCACCAAATACCATGTCAACTTTACATTACTTTCTGGTCATTACCCATGTCTATTAGGTCTTCAAATGTCTATAAAACATATTGTTTGCACAATATCCACCAATTCCAACCTCTGACCTAGCAGTTCAGCATATATTGGGACAGTTACACTTAAGCTGGCCACACACTAGAGCGATTATCGGCCTAAACACAAACAATCGTGGAATTGGCCAAATATCACGTGTGTGTGTAAAATTTTTAGTTTTTTAAAGGCAGATAAAACTCTCCAAAACTGCTAGGGCCCGATTATCTCATCGATCAGAATTCCTGATTGATAATCGGGCCCTAGTCTTCAGCGCTGTGCCCTCTCTCCCTGTGTCTGGGTATACAGTGCTGTATACTCAGATAGAGGGAGAGAAGACAAAGCGCAACAGCCTGTCAGTGTGAGAGATTCTGCACGGCACTGCAGAACTTTTCACACTATAGTTTTTCCCTATTTATAATTTTTTTTTCAGCCAACCAATAAGCTGGCTACACGGGTCTCCTGTCAAGATTGACAGGAGACTCAGCCAATAGGCTATCTGCAGGCTCTCCTGCAGAGATTATAGCTCCCAACCTCTGCTGTATGTGGTGCCGATATCGGGACCTTTCCCCTGGTCATGTCAAAAGATTTTTAGCTCTGCTTAATGATCACTTGACCAAGAGGTGTGCACGCACCTATTGTCCAATACCCGTCCCAATGCATTATGTATGTAAATATGTTTGTCACTGGCAATAGATGGTTACAGCAGATGCTGATCACAGGTCTGCAGGTAAATTGGTAATGTGTGTAGGTATACATTGGGTATAACATCTGCAACACCGGTACCTAGTAGGATTGTGTAAATACTCTAGTCAGGGGTTGGATTCGTGGAGGTATTTATAGGTGAGCAAATCGGGTGTAGTTTGACGGTACAATGGTCTTCATTTCGAAAGCCCATCGTACTACAGCTGAATGCTGATTGCCAGCAGTCTGTATTTTAGAAAGCATCCTAGATGAGTCACGAAGAATCATCCGTCAAAAAGTAAGTATTTAACCTAGCCCTACCCTTCCCCTTCAGCCCTAACCCTAACCTTACCCACTGCAGCTTCTCACTATTGGGAATGGGGAAATAGATTCCAGTCTATGGTTAGCTACCAAATCAAGGGATAGTCCAAAATAATGAATATGGTCATTGTAATCCACACGAACAGTGATCCAGATTTAAATATTATCATAGGGCTGTAGCGTTTTCTGGTGAGAGCTATGAAATAGGAATCAGCCACTGAAAGAGCAGGTCTGCTATCAAGAACATTGTGAACGGACGCAGCCATTACAGAATACAATACGGTATTAATTAGTAGCACAATACTGAGGTCGTTAAGGGCCTAATATAGCAAGTGGAAGTGCTCACCATCCACACATCTCTGGAGCTTAGGCCACAGGGCTCGTTATCTAATTTCAATTATGTAAATCATTTTTCCTGTTTGAAAGTGAGAGATGTATTATGTATGATGAAATAACAGCCTGAATTGTTCTCCTTTATAGATTATACGATTAGTGCATTTTAAGTGATAATGTGGAGGTAATTGAATTGCAAATCAACCATTATGCTTGTTGACATAATAAACCAGAACTTGAATTAAAAATGCTCCATTGTCTATCAGCTGAATAATTCTCTGTGTTCTGCTTACAAAGGTCTGAAAGAGATGTACTATGCATATATTCAGTGGCTCAAATGGATGATAACAGTATCCAGATGAAGAAAGATCTAACTACCTTCTTGTACCACCTCTGAATTAATGCAGAAGTAAAACTTGTATAAATGGTGAGTCTCATTCAGACTATAAATCCCTAATATGCACCTGGTAAATACAAATTCACTCAAGATCACTTACATTTTGATTTGGGAGGGAGGCTAAAAATATTTTCAATACTTGAAAACAAATGTTCTAATTTAGATGGTATGCACATGGAACTTTCAATGATAATATAGGACCGGATTCAGAGCTGCGTTTCCGTCAAAAATGAGCACTACGCATGCTCAGATCGGGAGTGCGCACAGAAAGATGGGCGCAAGAGTACCTATCTGACTGCTCTGCACCTGTGGAACTGGGAGTTCCATGATATTTAAATGAGAAAAGGGGAGTTTCTCATTTTAAATACTCTGCGTAGGGCAGTGAAACTGTCATTAGTGCCGGGACAGAGTTTGCGACGTCCAAGAAGGGTTTTTGTTTTTTTGCCAAGACCCTCCTCCCATCGGATTAAAAGCTTAAAAGCTTACAAGACTGGACCCCCAGCAGAGCAGGTAAGTAATTTTTACTGTACATTTGGGCAATTTTTTGGGTGGCACTATACTAAATTATTTATAATATGGGGACATTTATATGGCGCTGCGGGCCCTGGCTGGCAGGGCATGCTGGTGCTTGTAGTTCTACAAGCAACAGCATGCCCTTTCTTGACGTAAATATTTATTTTATTCATTACGGTGGGGATGAGTGGGCGAAAACATGCCTGCAGTCGGAGAAATTACGGCTGTTTTTTTTATTTTTTTAAATAGTTTTGTGCTTCCGCTAAAACTCTGAATCCGGTCCATAGTGGAGGAGCTGGGAAAATCATAGACTGTTGCATATAAATTGAATGATTGACTGTTAGGGTAATTCAGCAATCCACCGACCTTTTAGTTTTAGATAACTGTTAGATCCATATAAAACATGGACAAGTGTTTTTTTGAAATCAATAAATGTTTATTGAAAAAAAGTTTAGGTTACAGCATATGCATAACAAAAAATCAGATGGTTACAATAACTCTGGCAAGATCAGGTGACTCAGACAACACCCAACACTGACCAATAGCAGTTTTGCATATAAACCATATTTTCAATTAAGGTAATCACTATTGTAGACTGTATTATGGCTTGAATTATGTAGACTTCTCTCTTTTTTTTATAGGTGCTGTTATTATGTATAACAGTTTATGGAAAGTGGTTTGGTGACTGATAAAAGTCATCATAAATGATGAAATGTATAATGTTAAGTATCTTTTTCTAGCATGACAGCGATATCTCTGCCTACACGTACGAGAAGACTCTTGTGATGGAGCAAAGATCTCAAATCCTAAAGCAAATGCACTTGACCAAAACAGAACGGGAACGGGAGGTAAATGAATATGAGGACCTTAAGTAAGAGCCTAAATTTACAACAGGAAGGGTAGTGTTGATATGAGCATTATTTATTCCCTGGTGTTTAGCCAGAAACTGGTTAACCTGTAGATAAGAGAGTTACCACCGTCCATAGTAGTTGTTGTCTTTCATGCCTTCTTCTTCCAACCAATAGATTCAGAGCATAACAGATGAATCACGTGAATCAATACGACGCAAAAACCCCACAAATTCACGGCTGCATCTAAGCGTCCCGGAGGAACAAGTAGGAGAATGAGGAAAAGCCCGAAGAAAAGGCAACAGTGATACAGTTCTTTGCCTTGATTCTTTAAGAATTTATTTCATGACTGACTTACGTTGTTATCTTACATTTGTTTCTTTTATTTTTGCTTTTAACACCTTGATCTGCGGTGCCTTCAGGTAATACATGATAAAAATACAACACATTTCTCACAGAGGGGATAAAAGATTTTTTCAACATGAAGCCGTAAGCATAATTTATTGTTTATTATAATAATTTATGTGGTACCACAATAGTCCGAGACTCCTTACAAAGCACATAAACAGTATAAACAAAAGAAAAGACAACACACACTAGGTCTGATCATACAATTATCAGGAGCTTGGAACAATAATCGTTGTAGGGTGTAGAGACGATTTGAATTTGAAAGCGATGGCAAAATGTTTGGGTTTTATTATCTTATTGTTTTGCATTCTTGACTGATAGGAGTTGGAAGGGGTTGATAAAGTAGAGGGTTTTGAAAGCCTGTGTGAGGTTATGTGAAGAGGTGGAGGGTTTGATCGGGCAAGCGTT
>WWET01000476.1:313816-325629 GCA_011038615.1 Limnodynastes dumerilii
GTTGGTTGACAGATTTGGAATTTTTTCTGGTCTCTTGATCAACTGGAATAAATCCTATATTATGCCTCTGCGGGGTCCCATTCCGAATTCCCCTCTACCTTCGCATACTATACAGTGGTCCCCTCGATTCACGTACTTGGGTATTCGTATCTCCAATGACATGTCCAAATTTTGCTCTGATAATGTATTGCCTATTGTAACGGCCGTGGAAGCCAGAATGAAAGTGTGGCGTAAACTGCCGCTGACAGTTATGGGTCGGGTAAACCTGCTTAAGATGACTGTGCAGCCCAAGTTACTCTATGTCCTCCTGCAGTCCCCCATATGGATGCCGCCTACGGTATTTTCTAGAATCAATTCCCTGTTTAGCTCCTTTATATGGGGAAATAAACGGGTGAGGATTAGTAGGGAAGGTATGTCTCGGACCAGAGATAGGGGGGGCATGGCTCTTCCAAATATGAAGTTTTATTACATGGCTGCACAGCTGTCTCATTTGAGGGACTGGGTTTTGGATTCGCCTCAGGGCGACCTCCATTGGACCTTAGTGAGACAGGCCGGGTTTGACCATACTCCGTCGCAGGCTTTATTGGTAGGCCTCTATCCACGTCACTCTGCCCCTATCATTATACAGGCACAAAAGGTGTGGAACTGGACACACGTGTTTTTTGGGGGAAAAGATATTGACCCGGCCACTCCCCTATGGGGTAATTCTAGGTTTCCGGTTCTTAAGAAATTTAAGGGGGCAGTGCCGTGGAGAAACTATGATATCTATACTTTTCACCAGATAGTGCAAAACTCCTCTCTTAAGACCTTTTCCCACTTGCAGGGTGAATTCTCGCTCCCTGGCTCCTTGTGGCTTGAATATTTTAAAATGAGGCATGCAATAAAGACTCAGTTCGGTAACTCCCTTCCCCCTTTATCTACTTCGCCGGTTAGGGCGTTGCTGTTGGCTATAGGGGAGGAACATGTGGTATCTGGGATATATTCTGCATTACTATCCGCAGCTCCGGAGACATCTCTTGCACGTCTGAGAGCGCTATGGGAGGAGGATATAGGCTCACTAGACGACGAAGAATGGGAGGAGGTACTGGGTAGCTCGCAAGGTATAACCACTAACCTTAGATTTCAGCAAGTACAAATTTATATCATTCATAGAGCCTATCTTACCCCGTCCAGATTGATTAAAATTTGTACCTCGCATTCCGGAGCATGTCCAAAATGTGGGGATAGGAGCCAACTTTATGCACATGTTGTGGTCATGTCTTGGGGTGCAAAGGTTTTGGGACAGAATTATTGATTGTATAAAACACACAGAGGTAGTATAGGTAGTAATGGTGTATTTTTGGGGTCGGTCTGGAAGATTTTTTGAACAGACGTAAGCAGTAATATGTAAAATCTGTCTGTTTATGGGCTAAAGTGTGCATAGCTCGAACTTGGGGGGCACCGTCCTCGCCTACAGTTGGAGATTGGATACAGCTAGTAAATGGTTCCCTAAGCCACGAAAAATTCACATATGGTAGTAGGGGATGCCCACAGAGATTTAACCAAATTTGGGATGACCGGCTGAACTCTACTTACTATGTCTGTTCCACACAGGAGGACTAGTCAATATAAATACCTGTTGGTTTATTGCTGATTGTATGTGTTTGCAAATTGTACTGGTACTGCTCTGCAGATGTGTACGGCTACCCTGAAATGCATAAATGACCCAGCGCGGGATTCCGCTTTATTTTGGTATATTATGACACGTGACGCTTGTTACAGTTACTCATTTTATTGCTGTTGTACAAATGTCACTACTATATTATGTAAATGTGTTTGTATTGCTACAAAAGATTTATTTCATTAAATATTACATTGAATAAGAAAAAAAAAGCTGGAGCCTGTCCCTATTATGAAACTAGCGGCCTCATGGCCCGCACTTCCCCCATTCCGGGTCCGTATCTGACCCTATACTCACTAACACCAACAGGACTGTCTGGATGGATCAGGGTAGCGGAGTCCCGGTGCACACGGGGAACTGCCTGATGCAAGATGATTCTGACGCACGTTTCGTTTTCAGTCTTTTCAAAGAACAGATGAGACATTCTGGAGATGAAGCACTTTTCCTCCACGTGTGCAGGAATACAGCCCAGGAGAGAAGCGCTCTGGTTTAAATACCGCGCCAATTTGAGATTGTGGCGCTCTGCGGTGACGTAATTGAGCCCTTGCCGTCTGGGCTACAAGAAAATGGCGGCAGTCCATTCCCTAGTGACCGCCTACGTCCCGTTACTTCCGCCCGCCCTCAAACAGTGTTATGGCGGACATAGTGCTTGGTGCCTCTGTGTGTAGAGGAACACCAAAGAGGCCGGTCCATGCCTCTGCTCCCCGCCTGAACGCACGCGCCGGCGGGAAGCTTCCTCTGACAGCTGCCGGAATAACCGCAGCCTAGCAGCAGCAGGTAAGCCTCCTAACTAGCTCCTAGGATCCCTACAGGAAAAGAGAAGACACAGGGTGACGGAAGAGAAGGTCCTATATAGGGTCCGGTGTCTTCTCATTTGCTGTGGGCTCCAAGGAGAGAGGGATATTAACCCATTAACTAACTGCTGCCATGGGGAGAAGGAAAATAATATTTTTGGTACCGTTCATAAAAAGAAAAAAAACTATAGTGTGTAAGAGTTAGGCCCTCTTCAGCCACTAGTACTGGCTGGAAATTGATAGACATTGCTATATAGGATACAACAGGGTTGTCTAATCAAAAACCTATCAGTACTACTATGCTGCTAACAGGCATGTTCTTTATAGTTTTGTGAGTAGGAGGGATTAAAAGCTCACAGTTAATGTGGAAATTTTGCCAAACAGATTTACAAACAAGTTGCACTAAAAAAATTTATTTTTTTTAAACTGTTCCAAAAACCAAATGAAAACACTGCTGCTTTTTGTTGGTGTACCCTACAAAAATAATTTTATGTAGTTATTTACCCTGTGGTTCTTTGTGGTTGAATGCTAGTTTACTTACTCATACAGCTTTAATGTGCCGATTTCATTTGTTTTGAGACTTCTGTCAGCACAAAATGCAATAAACTTTAATTTTATTTACACTCTTTAAACGCAGTGTTTAATGTTTTTCATGGGCATCATTGGAGGATAAGGCTGCGGCAATTTAAACAAATTACAGCTCTACTCTGGCAAACAATTGGGCAGATTCTATTTGTGATGACAGGATTGAGCCTAAAGTGTGCCTATCCCCGTTGACTAAGGTAGCCGAATGTTGTGTATTTTCAATCGCATCTCCATGGGCTGCTATGCGCAATTTGCCGGTTTGGAGTGACACTGCACAAAATAGAATCTACCCCAACTACTCTCAACGGAAGTCTACTAGTGAACAACTGTGCTCAGGCAGCCTAAGCAGTACAAAAGTTTATACTCGACAAGCAAAAAGATCATTTTGTTTTTTTTTATAAACTTTTACTTAAAAAAAGTTTTACACAAGAGAATACAATTTTCATGTAAATCAAACAGACAGGACAATGCAGGGCATAACCGTTACAATCTCACTAATGCTAAATCCTTTGTGGCTAAGAGATGGTTTTGAGTGCAAAAAAAAAAAAAGTCAAAGGACAGTGTGCAGCCGCACAAGGTAAAATACGTTTCTTAATTGGGCTTTGTATATAAAAGGATAAAATAAATAAAGTGAAGACAACAAAAACAAAACCCCATAACAGATATAACTGCTCCTCAAATGTGAAGAAATGCCCTAGTGATTTCCACTACAAGTAACTTACCAATCTACATGGCCGAGGGCCTTGTGACTAGTAGTGGCGGGGAGGGTAAGCACCCATTGAAGACTGCTGTGCAGGCCCACTGCGAACAGCTTGCCCTGCTGCCTGACTTACTAAGTGGGAAAACGTCGGCCCACTCTGAATCAACGTGTCCAGAGCCTTCTGAACGCTGGGGTTGTTAAAGTTTATGTCTATAGACGATCCTGGTCTCTGGCTAGTTCCACTGCCAGGTGCTTGGGTACGATTTGAAACTTGCCCGTATAGTCCCTGCATTTGAGTGGATGGGGCAGTTCTGGAGGCTGCGCCCCTTGCATTATCCCCTGGTCCCAAGGTACTCGGAAGCTGACTTAATGTAGACTGTTGTCTCTGCGGAGTTGGGCCAAGTGCTGCTGTATCCATCTGTACGGACGCCCGTTGTGGATTGCTGTTCATGCTGCCATAGCTTTGGCTTGGGGCCCCTACGGATGAGGTTGCAGAGCTACTTGGGTTCTGGGTGGCAGGAACGTTAGAAGCGCCACTGTTAAACAGGCTAAGAATTTTTGCCTGCAGCTCCTGTTGAGGGTTGTTAACACCTTGAGCAGCTGGGGTGGTGGACGACAACTGCTGAGGCATCTGCAGAGTTTGACTGGTTGATGAGCCATCGAGGGATGGAGCTGAAGTTAGTCCCAATGACGGCCTGGGGTGTTGTGCTGATAAAAATAAATCAAAAGAGCATCCATTTATATGGCAAAATTCGTAGATGTTACATACATAAGCACACAAACAATACTCTGATACTTACATAATGGGTCAGCCGTCATGGCCAACAGCCTCTCTTTCCGTTCCCGTAAATAAAGAATAACTTTGTCTATTTCATCCGCAGTAACAAATCGATTATCCGCAATCAACCCCAGAAGAGTCATTATTCCTGGCGGCTGAGACCCTCTGGCTCCCTCTTCCACAGACACGCTGCGCTCTTTTAAGATCGCTTCTGCGGACATCTTGGCGGCTTGCCGTGCGATATCCTCGCGTTCCTTCTCGCGTGTTTCGGATTTAAAGCGCTCGTAGTGTCTTGCCACAAGCACCATGGCATCAGCAAGGGGCATGTTGCGATGCTCTGCAAGGGGACATTTTGAATATTGGTGAATATTTTGTAGGTCTAAGAGCACAGGACTTATAAAACAAAAGATCGCACCTTCATCACAGGGATTCATTATTTTATGCACCATTAAAATGTGAAAATGGCTACAGAGGCAGATAACGGATTGTCCGGGTAATCGCTCAATCGCTTTGTCAGATCAATCATTCAGCCCCCGTTTTCAGGCATTTGAGATTACGCAGTCTCCCCGCAATAATCAATCATCTTTCCCATCCAGCAAATTAGACATATCAGTGTATGGATAACTTAATTAATTACAGTTACTTATTGTGTTACAAATGTATAACTGCTATTAATTTGCTCAACTGTACTAAAGAAAGGCCGGATTTGGTTCTGAAATGGAGAAGACCATGAATGATCCAGAGATTCAAATTAAGAAGGAAATAAGGTACAAATTTAAATCAGGGGAAACAAAGTTTAACTTCGAAGGCGAGGAGTCAAATAATCTTATATTTGCTTATAGGGAAAATACTTTGCTTTTTTCCAAAAAAAAAAAAAAAATACTGACAGCTTTATTTTTATACAATTAGACTTGTGTTAAGAAACGTTATCTCTAATATGGCTTGCAAAAGATCAAGCTTTCCTCCCCTGCAATCCAACATATTTATGTCTGCGTTACAGTCACCACGGCGATGGTCATAATATCGCCAATAATACAGGAAACACCTTAAGATCGTCTGCATCATTGACCAATAAGTCTGAATTGTGGTACTGTGACTATGCCCACAACCATTTTTGGCCTGGTACATGTTCACTGCGCCAACATAAATATCAGCAATCCATATAAAAAATAAACTCCTTACCTTGCTGCCGCTCCGCTCTCCTCTGTTCTGCTCCCGTCTCTCATCCCCGCTCTCCAGTTTATCCCTCCGCTCTAGATTATGGTCTTACATTCTTGTCCTGTCTGCTTTGTTGGGGTCTACCTCTCCCATAGCTGACTCCCACTATAGGTGACGCGCCCATATCATGCCACCCCTCATTAGAGTAGAGTAATTAGAGGGTTAATAAGCAGTCAGATTTACTGTAATCTGAACAGTAATTGTCAGCATTACAATATTCTTAAAGATGAGGCACTAACGACCCTGTCAGATAAAGTACAGTCATTTAGTGCCCACAGGTTAAGGTAGATTTTACGACCTTCCGCAATCGCCATCATCGGTTTTGACCAATTGTAACTTTCCATCTTATTTCCTCTTATTTTGGAAACTCTAGATTCTGCCCCAAGACCTAAAGTAGTACAGGGGCCAAATTTAGTAAGCTGCGGATTTGAAAAAGTACAGATGTTGCTCATAGCAACCAATCAGATTCTATCTGATATTCTCTAGTATGTAATAGGAAAGGGAGAGCTACAATCTAATTGGCTGCTAAGGGCAACATGTCTACTTTTCCAAACCCGCAGCTTAGTAAATCTGGCACCAGATCTATTATCACTTGAAAGGTATAAGATATGCACTTTTGGCACTAACTTGGTCCTGTCAAAAAATATGCTGCGCCTATGTGAGGCTTCAGCAGCAACACATGAAACCTGATGATTGTGGTAGAAGCACAAGCTTCCCAGAAAACCAGCTGGACCATTCTGTGAACTGTGCTTTCCTGATCTGCATATCACCCAAACATTTCCCATTAAAAACACTAGAAACCCAATCCCTGGCAACAGAAATGTAACAGACATCACTTCAGGAGAAAGGGCACTGTATTCCAAAGTAAGAAACGCAACCCTTCTACTACATGCCAAAGTTAGCAGATACTCACCTTGTGGTGTCCCAAACAAGATATTCACAGTGCAAGAACGATGAGCCTGGTGTTGCTGTGTTACCACAATTGCAAAGGGCGAACCACCCCTAGTGACGTCTTCCAGAGCTTGTGTCAACGATACCTCTGTGTTTAAAAATATTAAATCCACCATCAAACCCAAGTCACGGACCTTCCTCCCCACTGACTCTGCATACTCCCTGCAAAGAGAATAATGTTGAGTCCATAGCAGAACGTTTATCCCGTCATGTGAAATAACGTGCCATTGAAGAAATGCAGATGCAAAGGGGAAAGAAAAAGAAAAAAAAAACCCACTTTGATTGTTTGTTAATAACCACAACCGAGCAGTCAACGGGACGTTCGGCATCAACTCTTCTTTGGAGTTCCTCAAAATATTGCCTATACAGCTCCTCTCGCCGACGTTCTTCACGCTTCAATCGGTCTATGCCCAAAGTGAAAAACAAAAATGAGTCGTGTATTGTACAGTGGAGAGTAAGAACCTGCAATGTACACAATGCTTGATAACGACATAAAAGACAACTTTTTATCATTTCAAAGAGAATAGTTTATTATTTAACACATAGGAACCACAACCTCCCTCCCTTTCACATAGTACACCCCAACCTGCCAAGGACAAACTATAAAATCTCTGGCGTTAAGCAGGGTACACACTGTGGCTTTTCAGCAGATAATCTTTCCAATCACAATCAAAAAACCGTTTCCCCAGATATCTCACCAGTGTGTACTGTCCACAGATCTCCTCATAGACACCGTGCACACTTGAGATCAAATCGAAAGTTTTTTGAGCATCTTTGGAAAGTATACACTGGTAAGGTATCTGGCGAAACGATCTTTGGAGTGTGATTGGATAGATTATCTGCTAAAAAAAGCGCTAGTGTGTGCCTACCCTTACAACCACAAGCTGATGAGATGTAACCATTAGGAGATGATCGTGATATCCAATGGTACTAGTTGGGAAGACAATGACATCCAATATAAAAACGCTTATGCAGAAGCACTTATTATGAACTCCAAAAGTTTACAGCGGATCAAATGTGAGAAAATAGTTTAAACCTTTACTAGAGAATAATACACACCATCCGAGGGTCTATCCAGAGGGTCTCTGTAACGATCTAAGTAATCCTCTTTCTTTCGATAAAATTCCTCAAGCCGATACTTCTCAAGTATATCTTCATATCTGGGGGAAATAAAGCAGCTCACTTATTTTCACATCACACGTGATTTCAAAGTGACTATTATATGTGCAGTTATGCCAAATGCAAAATAAGACAAATGAACCATGAAGCCCCAACTATAACCTGAATTATCGGACTACTTTAAAATGCTGTTGATGAAGTTTAATTACAACTATAACCGCTGCTTTAAACCAGATACTTTTTACAATAAGAAGCATATAAATATAAAGGAATAACCGGAAGAGAAGTGCCAGAAAGAGGTTGATAAAAGCAGACGATAAGCTCTTTGGGGGGTAAATACAAAACACAAACAAGTAATCCCATAACTTAACAGGCTAAGTCTATGAAAGTTATACAGGGAATATGCCATCATTTCATATACCATTCACAGAAGTGAGCATTTGTTGACGTCAGATCTCTTACAGATTGATCTTATTAAAAACTGAAAACATAACGGATTTGATCGCTGTGCACACAGTGGTCGCATTAAGACCGCTTTTCCACAACGGGTGGAACTTTTCAGTACGGTCGTTCCCTCGGTACTCTCGAACACGTCAGCGCAGATGAAAATAAAATGAAAGTAGCTATCGCTTTCCGGAGTCAGGATATGCACGCGTTTAAAAGAACAGCCTTTTAGACTCAATAATAGCATAGACGGACGCCTGCAAATCTTTTGCTTTGGCTTGAATGTGTTCGCACAAAAATGAAGTAATTGTCTTATTCAATGTGTAACCGGATAGTTATAAGGCTGCAATACAGAGAGCACTGCGGTGCTCACATGTAGTATGAGAGCAAGTCACGTGGCTTTATTCCATTACAATTTACAGTTTTCCCTCAATCCAAAGGGAACATAAAGTTTATAGAACTAGGAGGATAGGAGTTTGATATTTCTAATCTTTGTACAAATATAAAAGGAAAGTTAAGCAAAAATTAAGATTAGAAGTCAGTTTTAAATAGATTATTTAACCGACTGCTTATACCTGTATAAAGACTCTCTGGTGTCACGAGCATCTCTGTAACGGTCATACAATGGACTCTGGAGCTCACGCAGACGGACGTCCCTAGGATCCCTTAAGTCTCTCGGGTCTCGAAGCTCTCTAAGTTCACGAGTGTCTCGTGGATCTCTAAGGTCACGTGCATCCCGTGTATCTCTGAGGCCATGTGAATCCCGAACATCCCTAGAGCTGTGGCTCTCTCTCAGATCTCTGGCCTCGCGACTGTCTCTGTGCTCCAATCCTTCTCGAGTCTCCCGAGACCGCGAGTCTCTATTACTTTGCGGTTCTCTGCTGTCTCTCCTCGGGCTGGTACGTAGAGGGGAGCGGTCCCGTCTTGTATCCTGGGTGTCTTCAAATGCATACAGCTCTCTGAAGCAAAGAAATAACTTAGTTTTAGCGGAGGACACAAGAAACCGCTCTCACCTATATAAAAGTATTACCGCTGCAACATTTTCTCATTTAAAAACGTAATTTTTTTTTTATTTTATTTTTTACAGCACAATTTGTGTGTGTAGTCCCTCTAGGAGACAGAACACGAAGAACATACCAATGGCAGCCTACAGAAATAATAAATGAACAAGTATTTATCATATAGCTATCATTTGGCTGTTCCATAAAACATTTATACGTTCCGCAAGTGGTTACCGATTATTTCCGTTTTTGTTTTATTTTTGTTTTTAAAGCGATGCGCTTAGATTAATATTGTTTTTGTTGATCTCTTATGTAAAAATGAATGGCTGGTTATTCCAAACGTTTGTTTAGTTTGATCATCTATAGTAGGACTGTTGGTTTTAGAAAGAGTTTCTTAATCAGCTCATATTTCTATTTAAAAGAGGTGTCACAAGAGCAGAGAGAGAACAGGACCTAAACTGAACAATGTTGAGGTCTTAAATGAACAGCAAGTCATTCCATGCAGTTTTATTGACATAAGCAATTTGGGCTCATAGAATATAGCCATTCCACCTGGCAATATAGGAACTTGTATAAAATGGATGGCTTACACCCATCTTCTGTGGGGACAGATATTCTAAGTGAGCAGTTTGAATGCTTTATTAGAAACCATTTAAACTAGGAGAGGAAGGCAATGATCCAAATAAAAATAGCTGCTCCCCTAACCAAAGTGTTGTGTGGCCAGTCAACGACAGATAATATAGCCACAGCAACAAATGGAAAAGAAAATATAAAAAGCAATATAAACATATCTAGCAATAATAACAGAGAAATAGGAGATTCATAATGCAACTTCTCAGAGCAATGTGTGCAAATGCTAGGAGCTTAGGAAATAAAATCCATGAATTAATCGCAACAATGGCAAGGGATAATATAGATATTGCGGAAATCACAGTATCATGGTGCAATGAAAATCATGACTGGGATCTAACTATACCGGGTTATAATTTATTTAGAAAGGATAAAGTAGGAGAATTAATGTATATTAAGGAAGGGTTAAATTCTACTTTAATAGGGTGTATTGGAAAAAAAAAAACTGAGGCACTTTAGGTAACCATAGAAACCCAGGGTGTTATTCTTCCTATTGGAGTGATATATAGGCCACCAGGGCAAGAGGAGGAAATAGGCAATGTAGTATTGCAAGACATTGCTAAACTGGCATTAAAAGGGGAGGTAATAATCATGGGAGATTTTAATCTACCTGATGTAAACTGGGATAAGCCTTCAGCAAGCTCCACTAGAAGTGGGGACATTTTAAATTCATTACAGGGAGTGTCCCTTAAGCTAATGGTGAGAGATCCAACTCGCACAGAGGTCATCTTAGATTTAGTACTTACAAATGGTGACCAAATCTCAGAAGTAAGTGTGGGTGAGAAACTAGGATCCAGTGACCATCAAACAGTATGGTTTGTATAACGACAGAGAGAAACGTGCCACACAAAGACGAGGGTGCTACACTTTAGAAAGGCAGATTTTGTGGAAATGGGGAAATGTGTAAGTGATTCTTTGGCAGAGTGGAGGCACATGAAAGCAGTTCAGGAGCAGTGGGGGAAAAAAAGTCATTATTAACAGCAACCTTTGTATAAGAATGGTTAGAAAAAAACCCAGAAAAAGAAAGCCAATGTGGTTTACAAGACAGGTAGCAACTATAGTGAAAGCCAAAAAGATGGACTTTTGGAATTATAAGCAATCTCAGAGTAATGATGACAGGGAGGTGTATTTTACAAAGCAGAAGGAGGCTAAAAAGGTTATCAGAGCAGCAAAGGCACAAACTGAAGAAAAACTGGCCCAATTGGTACATAAAGGGGACAAAAGCTTTTTTAGGTATATAAATGAAAGGCGAAAAACAAAAAAGAGGGTATTGTAAGGCTCAAAACGGAGAGCGGAATTCTTATTGAGGGTGAAAGGGCTATGGCAGATCATCTTAACAAGTATTTCTGTTCAATATTCACAAAAGAAAGAGAGGGGAAGGGTCCACTTTTGAATGGGAAGACTATTAATACAATGGGGGCAATTACTACTACTTTCACTGAGGAGCAGGTATTAAAAGAACTTTCAAAATTGAAAGTGGACAAATCAATGGGACCAGATGGGATACATCCGAGAATACTAAAAGAGCTTAGAGGGGTGCTGGCAAAACCATTAACTGAATTATTCAATCAGTCACTAATAACTGGGGTAATTCCAGAGGACTGGAAAATAGCAAATGTAGTCCCTCTGCATAAAAGTGGAAGTAGGAAGAAGCATCAAACTATCGACCAGTGAGTCTAACGTCAGTAGTAGGGAAATTGATGGAAACACTGTTAAAGGAACAAATTGTACAGCATTTTAAATCCAATAACTTACAGGATCCCAAGCAGCATGGATTCACAGGGGGAAGATCATGTCAAACAAATCTTATTGAATTTTTTGACTGGGATTGTGATTGTAACTTTTTGATGTTTTGCTGTGAAATAGCTGTGTTTGTTTTTCTCATAGCATCCTCCATTTTGTATTTAGTGTTGCTTAGCTGTGGTAATATGGT